>JASFAX010004595.1:0-38918 GCA_030737875.1 Allium sativum
AATCATAATAAAAAAAAGGTATGACAAAATAAATCAAATAACAATAGTTGCGATAGAGAGAAGGTATCATCATAAGAATGGCATATAAGCATGCCAACTCAATGAAGAGCTAAAACCACATCAATTCAAAAAGTGTCATATACTTCCAAATAATAACTACTTAAGTAATGCACTTGCGTCCCATACCACATTGCATTACTTTAATATTTACTAAATGGGAGTAAATTCCACTTATTGAAAATACAAAAAATAAATATTCCCAAACTTCAAGAATCATCAAAATTCGATTAGGAACCAAAAAGTTATACCCAAAACAATTTCTATGGTACAAAACTTGTTTTATAAACTCAGTTGCATACACTCGCTTTGTAAAAATCATATAAATTTGAAATTTAATATATTAAAGCTAAAATTTTTATATAACATCACATATCAATCTAGTTTATTTGTACTAAATTTCAAAAGCAAATCCTAAACCGTTTGGTACAGATTCAATCTTCTTTAGCCGCCATTTTCAGATTACATTTATAAGTCTCGGTTGTATATGCTTGCATTGTAAAAATCATATAAATTCGAAAATTAATGTTTTTGATCCAAACTTTTTACAATAATTTATTTTACTAGTCAAGATTCTTGAAACCAAATTTCATTATCAAAGACTTAACCAACCAATACAAATTTGATATTCATTAGCAACCATTCTCAGCTCAGTTAATAAAACTCAGTTTAATATACTTGGTTTTGAAAAAATCACATAAATTCGAAAATTTAACATTTTCATTCAATATTTCTATAGTAGCTTGATACACTAGTATAGATTCTTCAATAAAAATTTCAAGGACACATTCATTACCAATTGGTACAGATTTGTGATTCTCCATGAACCACTTTCAACTCAGGCTTATAAATCTCAGTTTTCATATGCTCAATTGGAAAAATCATATAAATTCGAAAATTTAACATTTTCAATCAAATTTTCTACAGTAACTTAATAATCCAGTATAAATTCTTCAATAAAAATTTCAAAGACAAATTCTTTACAATTTGTACAGATTTGTGATTCTTCATGAACCACTTTCTACTCAGGTTTATAAATCTTAGTTTTCATATGCTCAATTAGAAAAATTATATAAATTCGAAAATTTAACATTTTCAATCAAATTTTCTACAATAACTTAATAATACAGTATAGATTCTTCGATAAAAAAATTGAAGACAAATTCGTTAACAATTAGTACAGATTTGTGATTATTCATGACCCACTTTCAACTCAGGTTTTGTAAATCTCGGTTTTTATATGCTTAATTTGAAAAATCACGTAAATTCGAAATTTTAACATTTTCATTCAAAATTTCTACAGTAGCATATTCTTAAATAAAAATTTCAAAGACAAATTCTTTACCAATTTGTCCAGATTTGCGATTCTTCATGAACCACTTTCAACTTAGTTTTATAAATCTCAGTTTTTATATGCTCAATTAGAAAAATCACATAAATTCGAAAATTTAACATTTTCATTCAAAATTTCTACAATAGATTACTACACCAGTACATATTCTTCAATAAAAATTTAAAAGCTAGAAACTTTAGGAATTTGTACAGATTTCATGTTTAGTAATCATCGTTTTCAGGCCAGGTTTAAACTTCTCAGTTTTCATATATCCGTTTTGTAAAAATCATATAAATTCGAAATTCAATTATTTTAGTCCAAAATTGGTACAGTAGATGTATAAACAGGTTATGAATAACATATCTAAAAATTAGCTATTCATAATAGTTTTTCAATTTTATACCATTGTTT
This sequence comes from Allium sativum, assembly GCA_030737875.1. Classification (NCBI taxonomy): domain Eukaryota; kingdom Viridiplantae; phylum Streptophyta; class Magnoliopsida; order Asparagales; family Amaryllidaceae; genus Allium; species Allium sativum. The sequence goes on from JASFAX010004595.1 coordinate 1,802, forward strand.
TCCATTAGCTATTGTATGCACTTTTCAACAAACACGTTTCAAGCATCATTCAACCAATTACATGATAACCCAAACATAAATTAGGAAAATAAATTAACAATTGTTTGTACACATATATCCAATCTTTAGGTCTACATGAATGCATAAATCAGAGCATAAAAATATTAAAAAAAAATTTAAAACTTCACTCACACCAAACTCCAAATTGCAATCTTGAAGCCCAACAACAACTAGCTTTTGATTGCTATCCTTTCTCCTTTCCAATTTTAGAGAATTGAGATCTTTCTTCTATTCTTGTTTGCAAATTTTTAATATTTATTTAAGATTGGGATTAGAGGATTTTATTTTACTGTGTTTTTTCTGGAGGGTTTCGTTCACTCGTTTGAGGAATGTTCACGTACGTTTTTTGTATGTTTTTTTTTCGTTTACAAAGAAGGATTGGTATTTTTATCTTAAGGCCCCTTCTCTAGAACCTTCAACCATATTCCCCAATTTATTTAATTATTTCCATCATTCTTTATTTTCTTTTCTTAAGAAACTTATTATGATTTGTCACATTAGGAGATACTTTGTTTTTCATTCTTATAAAATTTGTTTCTAGACTATTCCAACATATTGTAAAAATAAAATTTGTTATTTTTATTATTTTTTCCTTTTATATTCTTTTCCTTTCTTTATTTCTTATGAAAAATGAACATAAAATCTTCTTTTTACCTTACTTTATACACATTTCAACATTTAGTGAATCTTTTTTTCCATGAACACATAAGTACATTTTTCCAAAAGTGCATTCACTAAAAAAATTCCATTATCAATCTAAAAGATGCAATTATTCACTTTAACTATCCACAAATGTTTTGTTGGTTATCATTTTTTCTTCTTATCCATTTTTAATATTTTATTCTCACTTATTTAATTTTCGAGAAATATTCAATATTATTATTACCAATTTATTATTGGATTCCCAATTCAGTATTCCTAAAAAATGGGTTGTTACATGTCATTCTTTCTAGGACTACAAATTCATTAATTGAAAAATGGAAAATTTATTAATCAAGAAAAATACGCTAGAGAACTGATTAATAAATATAATTTAACAAACATAAATGGGAGACCAACACCTATGGCAACTAATAAAGTTATAAGTAAAGATGATAAATCTAAAGATGTTGACCAAAAACTATATAGAGGAATGATAGGATCATTATTGTATATAACCACTAGTAGAACATATATAATGCATAGTGTATGTCTCTATGCAAGATATCAATCACAAACTAAGGAAACATTTAAAAGCCGTAAAATGTATTCCAAGGTATGTAAAGCATACATCAGATTTCAAATTGTTTTACCCTAAGGATGATTCATTCGAATTAATTTCGTACAATGATGATGACAAAGCGAGATGTAAATCTGATCGTAAAAGTACCAGTGGAACATGTCGCTTCTTAGGACATTCACTAGTCTCATTGTTCAGTAAAAAGCAAAATAATGTATCTTTGTCAATAACTGAAGCAGAATATATCTCTGCTTCTTTGGCTTGTTCAAAGTAATATATATGCAACAAATTTAAATGATTTTGGTTTAAAAATAAAAAAATCACTTATTTATTGTTACAATACAAGAAGCTATAAATATTTCTAAAAATCCAGCTCATCATTCAAGGACTAAATATATCGATGTGAGACATCATTTTCTAAGAGACAACGTAACTAAAGAAAATATTTCACTCGAATTTATAGAAACTGATAAACAAATAGCAGATATATAAACAAAACCATTAAACGAAGCAACATTCACTAAATTTAGGAGAGAATTAGGCTTATGTTCATTAAGTGAGTTAGAATAATTAAATATTTTATAATATATAAAAATAACATAAGAAAATAGAAAAATAAAATTTAAAACTAAAGTATGTCGACATAAAGCTTTTTATATGTCGACATATAACTGCCAGAATTTCAAATTTAATTCCCACCAAAAGTTAGTTATTTGAAGTATTTAAATCTTCTACTTCGACTTTTCTTCTTCATTTCCATTTCTCTTCTCTGTAAAAACTATAAACTAAAAAGTACAATGACCTCCACTAATCTAAACATCCAAATCAACTCTGATTCACACACTGGACCATCTGAGAGTCCTTTTCAACGATCTACGCTACCTCGAGTGATCAAAATCGAAGAAAAGATGGAGTATGTTCTACAAATGATGGCTGAAATGCAAGTACTACATATAAGGATGAATCAAGAGCAAAATAGGTAAGGCAAAGTAGTAAGGAATCTACTTAAATACGTAATGGATAATCAGGCTAATCTAATTATCATTGATGATGATAATCAAGCCATGGAAGAGGAGGAAGAACCAGAAGAAGATCCTGAGGAAGAACCAGAAGAGGAAGAACAACAAGAGACTCAACCAACGATTACAGAAGAAGATGATAAGGTTGTATGTGTAGGAGAGGTTTTATTCGACCAAAATGGGAATGTGATTGAAAAAATGGACAATTTTGTCTCCATTATCCAAATTGTCTAATTCACAAATCTCTTGCTGCCAGAAATAATTAGTTTTTATGGTTTTTGTTTCCTTGCGTTCTTACGATAAATCTTGTTTGTATATGTTTGTGTATCTCAATTTGTACAAACTCATGTTTAATGAAAATTTGTTTATGCTTGTAAGATAAGTGTTATAATTAGTTATGATTTTATAAACATAAGAATATAAGTTTAAGGGGGAGTATATGTTATTAAACTTAGGGGGGTATTCTACTTTGAATTAGTTATAGATTAAAGATGAATATTAAATTAGTGACTCAAGCTTTATTTAGATAGTAATATAATTTAGGGGGAATACTTTTAGAATTTGTTTTTGATAATGCCAAAGGGGGGAGAAATTATAACATATAGATATTGTAGAATTTATATAGACAGGGGAGTATTTGAAGGGTCATCATCAACAAGTATGTATAAGTATTATACTTTATACACTAAGGTTGTCATCATCAAAAAGGGGGAGATTGTTGGAGAACGGAGTTTTGATGACAACAACCTTATTTCCATATTAACTGATTATAAAATATATACTAACACCTTTGCATTGAATATATATATATATATATGCATACATATGCAGGATTTATATATAGGAAATATTACTGAAGACTGTATAGTTTAAAGGTTCAGAGTTCAGAGAGATTTAAGACTCTTGAGTATTCAAGATTTCAAGAGTTCAAAACTAATATAGTTATAGAGTTTAGATTATGTAAGACTCTAAATAACACTCCAGATTCAAATTCAAATTCTGGTTTCAAGTTCTATCTTCAAATCCTCTCTATTTTATTTTCTATCCTTTATATTCTCTTTTCTTATTTTAATATTGTTTTCATATTCAAAGTTTGATAAGTTTCATATATCTATATTTATACATTTAATATAGTTTAAACTAAATATATTTATATAGTTTATATTTATGTTTTTATATGATTTCTTACTTTACAATATTAATTTATAACACTATATTTGAATTCAAGAATTTCGAGAATTATATTTTTATCAAAACACTTGAAAAATGCTCAAAAATTAAGTTTATACTATAAGTACGTCGATATACAAAAACCTATATGTCGACATATAACTGTCATTTTTCAATTTTGAAAGGAAGTCTTTTCACTATTTGTGACGGTTCTGAAGCGTGGCATCCTTTCAAACTCTATAAAAAGGGTTAAATTCGAATTTTTTTTATTATCTCTTCTTCTCTAACTTCATCCTCTTTCTCTACACCATTATTCTTAATCATTTTTATGATTTCTACACTTCTACTCTGTCGAATTCAATTCCGTTTTGATCAAACTTCTTCTCTCTACTCTCTGAATCAAGTGCTATTGAAGAGTTATAGGGCTGTTTGTAATTTGTTTGGGTTGAGTAAAGGAATCAGTGTATCCCTTGTTGCCGTGAAATCAAAGACGGAATCGGTGGTATCTCTTGTAGCCGTGAAATCAAGGACGGGAAAAACTTGATCAAGTGTGTGTGGAATCAGTGGTATCCCTTGTAGCCGTGAAATCAAGGAGGTTGTAATTGGATTTTGATATAGTAATAAAACTCTACGCAATCCAGCATTGCGTGGGACTGGACGTAGGAGCAATCCGAACTAATATAAAATCTGGTGTGTTCTTTCCTTTTTTGCATTTTTATTTATGTTTATTTTGCATCTGTGTTTGATTCTATGTCTATGATTGTTTCTGTGGTGTTTGATTCATATAGTTTATAACATAAGTTTTAGATTTTTGTTAAATTCTCAAGAACACTATTCAACCCCCTCTAGTGTTTGTTTTTCCTTAACGATCCTTTCTGCAATCCCTAACACGTTTAACTCTTAATGTTAATGTTGAGCTATAATTCAATATTGGTTGAATTTGAAGTGATATAAGATTCCATTTGAATATATACGAGAATAATAATTTATTAGTATTTAATTGAATTGTTTTGCAATTGAATTATATTATATTGATGTTATATAATCCTTAAGGATAGCCATTTTTCAAACGACCTCCATTTTCGAGGAAACAAATTTTATTCGTAATAGCTAATATTTCAAATTTGGGGCCAACTAAAGTTGTTTTGTGAGCATGCGATATTTAAATGTGAACTGACCAATAAACTGAAATCAAAATAAAACTATTTTTGCAAAAGGAGTCGGATTTTGACCAATCGAGTTTCATTTGATCTAGAATGTCAAGACATAGCAGTGTGTCCATTTTTATCGTGGTTGGAGATCATGTACGGCTGTATGGATATTAACGTTCAACGTTATATAGCGATAGGATAAATATTGATAAAAAAAAGAAAATAAAAAAAAATCAATATCTTCACCTTGAAGCTACCCAATCTTCTCTTGGAAGCTACCGATTCTTTCACCCCCCACATATACTTCATTTCCACGTTTCGTCTGCTTTAAATAATGCCTACCCATTTTGTTATTTCAGCTTGGAAAAAATAAAAGCTTCCTCCATTTATAAATTTTTCGCTCCTCATTGGTTTAGAATTAGGCCAAGGTCCAAACAGAGAAAGTGCAGAGCGCGTCAATATTTTCCTCCGCCTGGAGTTTGATGGTCGTTGATGAACTGCGATGGCGGGGTAGAGGAAGATGACCAGAAAATAGGCAATTTTGGATGTTTATTTTTTTGGTGATTGCGTTGATTATTGGATGAAGTTGTCAACATTGAAATTCAAGAGGGGAGTTGGCTCGACATTCTCGCCAAGATTATAGAGCTCGGTGGTCAGTGGCAGTGGCGGCAAGCCGTTAAGTGGTCGGATTTTCTATTTTGGATGAGGTTAAGGTTTCGATTTATTTCCGGCACTAGGGATGTTTTTAGATGGGGGTGCTTGAAGGAGAATTGAAGAGGAGGATGAGGCGGATCGATTAGTGGATGTCTCGTGGTTTCTGGTGAATTAAGGAGGCAACAAAGTTTGGTCGAACAAAAAAGGAGGGGTTTTGTATTTTTGTCGATCATGGGGCTTACAGGGGGTTGTTGGAGGTGAGACTGGTCGGCGATAGAAGCCTGGTCAATGGCGGTCTAGTGGTGTCGAAGTGGTAGGGTCCGGTGACCTTGGGTGGTAGTGGCGGCGGTTTAAAGTTGAGGGTGGATTCGTGTTTTTGGCAACAGGAAGGGATCGACTTTTTGGTCAGTTGGAAAGAGAGATTAGAAGGTTAACCATGGTGGTTAACATTAACTAGGGTAATTATAATTAATTAATAATAGTTTTAATTTAATAATGTTACTAAATTCATATGAACTTGTAATAACCATAACTATCACATATGATATCAGAATTGAACAAACTAGGTGGCTTGGAGCCGTATGGACGAGCACTATAATCTGGAGCTGGAATGGTTAGCATTGGGAGCAGCTGGTAATTTTAATTAAATTAAACGCATATTTAATTTAATTAAAATGAATTGTTTTAACGACGAAATGAAATCAAGGTGAATATAAGTCACTCAGTTTTTCCCACTTTTATTTTATATCACTTGGGTTTAATCTTTATGTGCTATGGTTGCTTATTGTTGGATGATTACTAAATATACATTTATATATATTGACTGAACTGATTAAATTAAATGTTCATTTAATTAAATTGAAACAAAATCATTATTTCAACGATTATTACCAAATGTGGTAACTTACCTTGTTGGTTACTTTTGTAATAATATAAATGTATTAAAATAAAAATTGGATGCTTGTATTGTTATTGTTTGTTGACTTTATCAGTTGAATTAATTATTCATGTTTGTTGTAGTAGAAAATAAATTTCCATATTAAATGTTCGTTCTTATTTGAGGTAACCTATTCGTGATGCAGGGAATGACCGGTTGGAGGGATCCAACTTGATTCCTCACCAATAGTTGGTAAATTTCATATATTATAATATATGTTGAATACTTGATCTATGGTGCAGGAAATGACAAATTGGCGGGATCCAAATGGATTCCTCACTGATATTGATAGTTTATAAATATGCTTGGTTATGTTCGGTTTAATGTGAAATTAGTTAATATTTCACGGTTGAGTATTTAGTAGACATTTGCCTTGTTAATGCCGTTGACAAATTAAAAGATTTTTAGAATTAATTTTAAGTCGATTCTGAAATGTTTTAAAAAATATATATGGATGAAAATACGATGTGTGTTTTAGAAATAATCAATATCTATTATTTAATTTTGTAACTAAATATAAATTAATTTTAAAGCCAAATTCTTGTGTTCAAACAAGTTTTCTAAGGAAGTAAGTTCGGATTTAACACAATGGTTAATTGTAACAACCCAGATATTTGAACAGTCTATTTTAAATATTTAATATGATTTAAATATTTAATTCAGAATATAAAGGAGTATTTATATTAAGCTATCGATTTAATAATCGAATATAATTTGATTTAGAATATATATCGAATTATCGTAATTCAAAATATAATTGTATTCGAAGATTTAAACAGTACCGAAACTGAATCAAAATGGTTCAAATGATCAATGCAAAATTCTGTTTGAATTAGAATAATAATATTTATTTTTGAAGAATTTATTTGTTTTAATTTTAATTTAAATTTATATTTGCTCCAGATGATCAAATAAGGCTTTGAAACCCATCCTAGTGGGTTCCGAACGGTGGTTTAACCCTAGGAAGGCCTAATGTTTGGTTCAGATAGGAGTTCGAAATCGACAGGATAATTTAATTGATTAAAATCGTAGTGCTTAATTCAAAACTAAAATAAACACTGTACCTATTGAAACCTACCTTAGATAAATCTTACCTAGTAAACACCTATCTTCATTTCCTTTTATAAAATCGTGTCTACCCCATTCTATAAAATCGTGTCTACCCCATTCATCTCCTTTTCATTTTTTTGTTTCTCTAAAAATTCGATCTGCAGACTCAATGAAAAGTAAAAATGGCCGGTGCCTTATTTTCTTCATTTCAAAACAAACAAATACCCTTCGTTCTCTTCCCTTTTTTATTTTCATTAGACAACAAAATAAAATCCAAGACCCCCTTCATCCATTCGAACCACTGCTATACAGAATAAATAAATAAATAAAAGGGTGATTCGCGACTAGATCTGAGATCGTGAGGCCATTTGAGTCGATAGAAGGGTTAAAGTGCACGGATTTAGGGGGAGTTCGATACTTGTTTGGGGTCGTTGCTACTGGTACTTGTCGCGTTTTGGAAAGGTCAACTGTAGCGGGAGAAGTCAGCTAAGGTTCGGAGTTCAACAGGGAGCTATCGAGTAGCGCGATTCTATGATAGATGGACATAGTTTGTTTAACATGGGAATCGGAGATAGCAATTTTGAAAGGGCCACGTGAAGAAATTGGGGGTTTGATGCCTAAAACAAGCAGTGCGATGAGGATTCAAAGTCGTATTTCCTTTCTTTGGATTTTTAAGTGGTGAGCAAACTCTGATGGATGCAGATGTAGTGATTTTGTGGGTGTCGTGATGGTCGTTGGGGAAGAAAGGCTCGGCATATGGTTTTAGAGTAAAACATAATTAAATAGTAATGGAAAGTTGGAGCATGCGAAGTGAATGTGAAGATGGGTCAGCAGCAGCAATGCGGTGAAAAGAAGGACCAAAATTTATTAGTATGGAGAAGAAAGTGCAATTGTGAAGGGTAGGAAGATCAGCCTTGGTGTGAAGGCGGGTTCTTGCTGTCGAAGTGGGAAAGTAAGGAGGTTAAAGCGTGACATAGGTTGTAATTAAGAAAGCAGGTAAATTCCGATTGTTTTCTATTTTTGTTTTTGTTTTTAAAATTATCATATTGGTTAAAAACAAAATTTAGTATAATGTTCGAAAAGGAAACATCATTACAACTAATCTAGGATTTGAAATTTAAAAATAATATTTACTTAGGGAATCATTATATAAATTTTAAATTTGATTAGTAAAATATTTAAACTTAAGATCATTAAGGTATACGATTTTATAGAATTTAAAATACATAGGATAAAATATTTGTTTTGTTTAAATAGATAAATTAAATAAATAATAGCTTAACAGATAATAAAATAAATTTTCATTGGTGCTAGGTAGATTCACTTGAGATGATTCGTAGCAGTGAAGTTAGAAGATTTAAATGGATATTCGACAAACGAAAAAATCACGGTGAGTAATTCTCATTCAGAAATTTATTTAAATTTATTTTTATCATTAAAAATATATTGTTGGTTGTTTGGATGCAGTATAATATTATCGTGGCTATTCTAAAAATATATTAGTTATTTAGGCTTGGTGGTTGCTATTATATATATATATATATATTGGTGGTTGGATTTCCCTCAGTATCATTAGCGGATGCCTGTGGTACCATTAGCGGATGATTTCCCTATACGCCCCACGCTATGATAGTGGATGACCTTCTATACCGCGATATCCTGCCTCGAAGCAGGATGGGTATTATTTTTGTTGACTAACGTCTGTGGATGCAGGAAAAATAGGTTGGAGGGATCCAACTAGATTCCTCAAAAATATATTATCTGTTTGCTTGTTTGTTTGCACATATACTGTCATATATGATGTGTTAGAAAACCTGTCAATTATAATTGGTTGTTTTGATTGTTTGAAATATCAATGGGTCTTAATGTTGATTTATAAAAATATCGTGAAGGAGATTGCGAGATTTAAAAAGGAAAATTCTATTTTCTAAAATAGAATTTGAATTTAGGAAGGGTCTAAAAATATTTACTTGTTTTGAAAATAAATAAAACAAGTATTGATTTTATAAACGATGTTTATAAATTAAATAATAAAAGAAATTGAAGTGAATTTATAAATGGTGTTTATAAATAAAATAGATTGATTTTCATTCGATAAATCAGATAATTGAAATGAAATTATAAACAGTGTTTATAAATAAAGTGGGAAAATTATCATTTGATAATTTGAATATTTAAATTCAAATGTGAATTTAAAAATAGAAATAGGGAAAATGTTTTTAAGAAATAAACGATGGAATTTATTGTAATATTCAGAATATAAATTGAACTAAAATAAATCCAAAGGGATTTATGATTTTAATTCGATTAACTCGAATTTATTTAAATAGAAGCCAAATCGAATATGGAAATAAATTGGGTGTGTTATATATACTTGTATATATATAAAACAAGGAAGTTGGATTTATAAACGATATTTATAAATCTAGTAAAATAAATTATTGTTGGAAAAATCTAGAGTTTTAAATCCAAATAGAATAAATTCAAATAGAATTTGAAAATAGAATTTGAAAATGGAATTTGAAAATAGAAAGTTGAAATTATTTCGAAATGGGAACGACGAAATATATTTCAGAATGTGGATTTTCAAACAGAATGGAAAATAAATCTAAAGGATTTATAATTTGTAAAAGGAATTGGGATTTAATATAGAAGATCGAAGTATAAATAAATTGCCGAATTAGGAAAAATCGACAATTATAGATAATCGAAAATATTATGTTGGATTGGAAACTGATTTGATATATATTAAAAATATATCAGAATGAACTTAAAATTTATATATAAACGAAAGTAAAACGTTCATATACATATCAATATAATTAAAACGAGCTCACCGCAGCGCGGCAGTTCGTAAATTGGCGATTCGAACTTCAATTGAGGGTACATAACTCAATTGAAGTCGGAATTCTTTGAAACAAGAATCATCAGGACCGATTAGACAATAGTTTTCTAATGGAAGAGAAAATTCTGAATTTCGTCATATATATTTTGAGTTATGTCAAAAATCAAATTTTCAGAAAAACAGCGCCATAACCATTTAAAAACCATAACGGTTTATTTAATTTTATAAAAGGATTTTGAGCGAATAAAATACGAATTTCTATTTAGGAAATTTCAAATTTGAGTGGTAAAATATATGTGAACCCAAGTGGAATAATGAATTGATTTTTGAAACAGAAATCAGAATTTGAATTATTGAATTGAATTAAATAATTTGAATAGTAATTAGTTAATGAGATTTTGAATTGATATTGGGCTTTGAATAAGTGAATTCAATTTGGAAATTTATATTCGAAATCGAAAAGAAACTTGAATTGAAATTGGAATTCAATTTTGTAATGAGCAAGTTAAATAATTTATTTGAATATGTTATGTTCAAACAAAGAAGTGAAATAGGCCAAATAGATAATTAAAGAATAAATGGGAGAAACTGAATTCAAACAAATGGATTGAGTTGAATTGAATTGAAAACATTTGAATATGTGTTAGACAGGTATGGGATGAAGTATATGAAGATTTTAATTTATGTGCCCGACAAAAAGGTACACGTTTAAATACCATATGAGGTTTTATGCGCCGTATCGGCAAGCCGATTGGCTTTTTCCTTTTCTTTTGATTAGAGAGGCCTATGTGGTGGTTTAGGGATTTTCCCGATGCTTCCGGTACAAAGGAGGTTATGGCGAAATTTTCCGGAAATTTAAGGAGTTAGAATATTTTTAACAAATTTTGATAACTGAAAATCAATGTATCGATATATATAGAATTCGATAAGGAAACAAACTTAAATATAGAATATTATAAACAAAAAGGGAAATCTATAATTAAACCTGGTAGAATTAGAAGAAACAAACGTTACGGGTTTAAAATGAAAAATTGGTTTTTATAATGTTGATTATTCGAGATAAGTGTTTTTGTCCATTTTGACGTTAAGGATGTTTTCAGTCAAGGTCTGAGAGGTAGTTATACCCCAACTTAATCGATTTCATTTTTAATTGATAAATAGCAAGATCCAATCTCGAAGAGAAGTGTTTAAATAATAGTTAGTTGAATAAAATATTTTGGGTTGTTGTAACGATGTTTTACACAGCATTCGTTTTAACCCAAGTGATGGAATTTTGGAAATGTAAAAGTAAATATTTCCTGAGTATAATTAAAGTAGTCGGGAAAGTGATAAGTGATTGAAATTGTTTTCAATTGCAAATAGAATATATTTTCTAAGTATTAAATATAAATGAAGGTGATATAGGGAAATGTTTTTTTTTTCAAATAGCGTAAGAGTCAAACAAGATCACTGAAAATATTTGGTTAACAAATATTGATAGAGAAATGAAGAAGTGAATTAATTAAGGAAATATTAATTAACAGGCCCAGTGATTGATTGATATAATGGATGAATGTTTGTTGTTTTCTTCGATAGTTAAATAACCGACTATCGAAGTGTTTGCAAATATCGTTGATAATATGGAGAGACCGGTTGGATTATTATCCGAGAAGCACTCCGTATTGGCAGTAGCGTTATGAATCAGATTATATGAAGATAATCGAAGACGGAGTGAAGTGCAAGGACTTTTTCTATTAATCGAAATTGTGCCTTCGGTTTCGTTCAATCCCAGAACGAACGTATATGGACGAATGTCTGACAAAGTATTTCCAATGATCGAATATGATTGTTCTGTACAAATATACATAGTGGCAACGGATTTATTCCCTTAGCATAATATCCAGAATATATTTGTGCAAATCAATTAATGATTAACGGATCTGACAATGTGGCATTCAAAGTAATTGTGTTATAAATGAATGGCAAGTAAGCGTAGCCTCAGGCATCAACAACCGGAAAATGACAAAAATCGGGCAGGCAGCATGGCTATGTGGGTCGTTCCCATTAGGGTGTATAATCACCTATCTAGAGATTCATTTAATTTCTTATTCTATTCGATGCTGTCCCATTCGCGAAACGATTGCTAATCCCAACCGTTGGTGATAACATTCGATACACTCAAGCGAAATGAGTGGTCGGTCATGTGTGGGCCGGGTTGCAAAATGTTCTTGTTGAACCCAGTGTATTCCTCTCTAGAGATACACTATTGGAAGGTGGTTCCATACCTTGTCATGTTGAAATTCCAATCTCCAATAAGCGCCATGCGGTTTTGGATTTTATATTATATATATATGGAGCGTGAGATGCAAGCGTTCCACTAGATTCTATTTATTTGATTTAGACATTATTATAATATCACTGGATTTGATATCAAAAATATTTTGGGTTATCGTAAGGTAAAAACCATCCGTGTTTATGTGTGAATCGGCCTTACGATTATCATTTCTTTCGAAAGGATTTTTAAAGTTAAACAAATGATTGGAGTTTACTCACACCAGTCCCATGACTGGCCCAGAGTTTATTTTGTTTGTTTTCCCTAAGCTCTTAAATTTGTACGGGAAATCAAGTAGTCGGGTTTTTACAGATTCACTTGGAGGAGTTTGAAGCAGGAGGCTTCACCAGTTAGTTATAGACTCATATTTTCCGCTGTGTATTGTGTTGTATCTTAAAACAAGTGTTTATAACTGTTCCAGGAATAACTGTTGTGCTCTGATGATGGTATGTATATAAAGTTATTGATTTATATTTCAAAAAGTTATGTTATTTAACATATTTTATTCATTCCACTATGAGTTTGTGATCTTCATTTTCTTCTATTCTAATATTTCTTTCTTTCTATTTCCCATCCTCTAACTTCTTTTGTTGATACCGAAAATTGGTATAACAACCAAAATGGGATCTCTAAATACGTTACCTAATCGGAGGCGAGATGCTTAGAAAGTACGTCACCTTTTCAGAGGGGGGCGTTAGAAAACCATAAGAGTTGTGTGAGGCCATATCTAACATTCAAAAGCATCAAAATACCAAAATAAAGAAAGAAGACAAGAATTTTATAGTGGTTCGACTCTTATTCGAGCCTACGTCCACTTTGAAGATTGGATTTCATTAGTAGCCACAAGATTACAATATTTGCTCCATTATACATTCATGCAAGCTTCTTTGGCTTGCATTTGTGCTTACAACCAATTGAAAGAACGGATAAAAGCTTGAAGTATTTTATGCTAATCCCTCCATGAAAGCTATGGATGAAAGCTCCTTAGATGATCAAGAAGAGATGAAGAAGTGCATAGATTGCTTATGCTCGTTCCTCCATGAAAGCTATGCTCCACATGCTCCAAAGCTCCATAGATTTGATAGAGAAGAGATGGAGAAATGCTTGGAGAAATCCCGAAAGAAATTGGACAGCACCTCCTCGTTCTTCCCGAAAAGTCCCCCTCAATAATGGAGGTAGGGTCCTATTTATAGGCGGAGAAATGGCTGAAATCTTGTATGCAGGGGCCTGGTCGGTATTTTCAGTATTTACGGAAATGCCACTGCCAGTTGTCAACAGTTGTTTCCAACTGTCACGCCCTCGCAGGTCGTTTCTAGCGCTTTGGCCGACTAGGAGCTCCCGCCAGAAGAAAGGACGACCAGGAGGCTAGAATGCGGAGCGGACCGACCAATGAATACCCTCCAGAATTGTGCGATCAGGATTGAGAACACATCGGAGTTGGTTCCCTCAAACATGGGATCGGTCTCCAGAGAAGGACGATCAGCGGCCCTTTGTATTTGGAGCGATCAGAGACTAGCGGGCCACCAAGTTTGGAACAACCAACTTTCCTTAGCTTTTGGAGCGACCAGATTTCTTTGGCTTCTGGGGCGACCAGATTTAGGACGACCAGGAATCTTGCGCTACGACCGTTCCCTTTTAATAACGGCAGGACCGATCCCTTCTTCAAAACGATTAAAACCGACCCATACTCACTTGGATCGATCAGATGGATAACATTTTGCCCCTCGAAGTTTCATAGTTTTTATGAAAACTGTGGGCTTCGAAATATTAGTGGATCGATCCGCTTCCATTACGGGTCGGTCTTGGATGCGGTTTTCATGGGCCGGTTCTGGAATTAGCTTGGGGGGTCGGTCTTTTCTCCAGTTTTGGAACGCACGAAAAAGCCAAATTTCTGGAAGACGACGAGACAATTCTCGAAATATGAAGAGACCAAATTAAACCTTATGTAATCAATTTAACTCATCATTCTCTCCTTCACTTTTTCTCAGTCAAAATCTTCATTAATGGTGGCTCTCTTCTTTTAAAACAAATTGCTTAATTTCTCGCTTACTTCTTCGCCGATTCAAGCTGTTGTTTCATTGTTTCAAGGCCGTGCTTCTTCAACCCGAACCATTCTTCCAAATCTCAGGTATCTTTTGAGTTAGTTCATTTTCAATCGCGACAGCCTTCGTAAGTCTTTGTCGTTGATGTCATTTATCAATTGAGTGTGGTTTCACTTGAGTCACGCTAGATGATCTTTCGTTTGGGAGAATTCTGGATGGTCGATTCATCTTGGGATCAGGTTTGATCGATCCATCACTGGATCGATTGTGGTTGATCTACCATGGATCGGCCATGGCCGATCCGGAATCAAAGTGGTTCAATTTTTGCCGATCCAATGTTGAACCGGTTTCAGTCGTTCTTCCTTGATTTAGAGCCAGTTGCACATTTTCATGCTCGAAAAACTTTATTTTGCAGGATGTCAGGAAGTTCTGATCAAGGGAGTTCAAGGAAACGTCAGTGCTTGGGAAACCAGCCCGCAGCTGAGCCCCATGCTTCTCCGGTCGAGCCATCTTCTGCTGATCTTCGGGCCATCATCAACAGGCCTCGCTTTTGTCCTGTTCCTCATAACTCTGAACCGGCTAACCGATTTGAAGGTTGGTGCCTTGATGGTTTGCACTTCGATCAATTCAGCTTGGATATATATCTGTCAGATGATCGGTCAGTTCCAGAAGACTTGGACGTTCTCAGGACTCATTTTGCGGCGCAGCTTGACGAGACGAAGGCCTGGATGGAGAGGCACTTGGGGGACATTGAGCGGTACCACTCGCGCAAGTTTGGTGCGTGGAAGACTTTTGCTTGCGACCTCCAACGGTTGAATCGGGAGAACCTGGAGCGGGTCGCCTTGCTGGAGAAGGATAAGGCTGTGCTTATTCAGGTCTTAAAGTCCCAGGACGACCTCATTGCTGAACTATCGAGCTCCGCGGGCAGAGCAAGTCCAGGTGGTTCCCCTTCCGGTTCTCCTAAGTAATGGTACCGTTCTTCCTATCTTTTTGGCTTTTTACTTAGTATGTTCATAACTTTAGACCGGTTGTATATGCGGGTGCCGGTCCCCGCTTTAACTCTTTAAGTCGCTGATGTCGGAACACCATGGTTATTGTACTTGCGTTTGTTGACTCTTCTTAGATGGAAGGGATGTGTTTATAGTATCTACTGCCGCTCAGTTGACTAACTTGCTTAATCTGCCTGCTTTTATTTTGCCTTTCTGTGTTTGAATGTGACATGGTAGTGCTCTTGTATTCTGAACCTTGTCGTTACTTTCTTCCGCTTGTCCTGGTTTGCATACCACATTTGCACATTTCACTTTACACACATGGCTTGTTTGCATTGATCCTTTGGCATGTAAAGAATAAAGTAGTCACTTTTGCTATATGCCCCCGTACCAATGGGATATTTCAACTTTAATAGATTTGAGATTTGGATGTTTTTAAGTTGTAGTCAGAATTTAGGAAGCGTCTGTCATTGCATTGTGACATTTGGAGCTTTTTCATTCTTCATACGTCCTTCGCATGTGTTATCCATAATCTCTTATCCTTTGCGTGCTAATGCGTTGGGTATTCGAAAAATGTTTGAATGCCTCTTAAAGGTTTTCCTTATCAATGACTCAGTAATATCGTAGTCAAGTTTTATCTGACTCTGATTTATTGACTGAGCACCCCTGGAGAAGACTTAGTTTATTATTCGACTGAGAATCCTCGGAGAGGGTTTGGGTTAAGAAACCCGGTTATAACGCGATCAGATTTTGTCTGACTTTGGGTTATTTGACCGAGCACCCCTGGAGAAGACTCAGTTTATTATTCGACTAAGAATCCTCGGAGAGGGTTTGGGTTAAGAAACTCGGTTATAACGCGATCAGATTTTGTCTGACTTTGGGATATTTGACCGAGCACCTCTGGAGAAGACTCAGTTTATTATTCGACTGAGAATCCTCGGAGAGGGTTTGGGTTAAGAAACTCAGTTATAACGCGATCAGATTTTGTCTGACTTTGGGTAATTTGACCGAGCATCCCTGGAGAAGATTCAGTTTATTATTCGACTGAGAATCCTCGGAGAGGGTTTGGGTTAAGAAACTCGGTTATAACGCGATTAGATTTTGTCTGACTTTGGGTTATTTGACCGAGCACCCCTGGAGAAGACTCAGTTTATTATTCGACTGAGAATCCTCGGAGAGGGTTTGGGTTAAGAAACTCGGTTATAACGCGATCAGATTTTGTATGACTTTGGGTTATTTGACCGAGCACCCCTGGAGAAGACTCAGTTTATTATTCGACTAAGAATCCTCGGAGAGGGTTTGGGTTAAGAAACTCGGTTATAACGCGATCAGATTTTGTCTGACTTTGGGTTATTTGACCGAGCACCCTTGGAGAAGACTCAGTTTATTATTCGATTGAGAATCCTCGAAGAGGGTTTGGGTTAAGAAACTCGGTTATAACGCGATCAAATTTTGTCTGACTTTGGTTTATTTGACCGAGCAACCCTAGAGAAGACTCAGTTTATTATTCGGCTGAGAATCCTCGGAGAGGGTTTGGGTTAAGATTGCGCCTGCTTTTGGACCATATTTCTTCCGTAAAGCTATGGCGAGTTTTATGCCGGAAAACAGGATGACGGAGGTATTGTGTCCTGTAACCATAGCTATGCATCTTTTGGATATATGATCAAGGGCATGCGAATATGAAGCTTTGACAGAGTCAGAAGTGTTCCTGGATTTATATTCATGTAATTTCATACAAAGTATTTACTATAGAAAAATACAAAAGTACATGAGTTAGAAAATTATTTGAAATAGCGACGAAGGTGATCACTATTCCAGGCCCTTGGGAGTTCTACTCCATCTGTAGTTTTGAGCTTAAAGGTACCGTCGAGGAGCTTTTGGTCGATGACAAATGGACCTTCCCAATTGGGGCCAAAGACTCCAGTTGCGGTCATGATTTTCTTTAATACCAGGTCTCCCATTTCAAATGTTCTATGCCTGACCTTTTGATTGAAGTGTCGAGCAATTCTTCTCTGATGGGCGACCATTCTAAGTTCTGATTCGGTCCTTTTCTCCTCGAGTAAATCAAGAGCCTCAAGTTGCAGCTTTTCATTCTCTTCTTGGTTAAAATGAATTCTACGGTGAGTTGGAACCTCTAACTCCACAGGTATCATTGCTTCTGAACCATATGCCAAGGAGAACGGACTATGCCCAGTTGCAGTTTTATGAGTCGTACGATAAGCCCATAGGGCAAGTGGCAATTCTTCAATCCAGTTGCTCTTAGCTTTCTCGAGACGCTTTTTAATGGTGGATTTCAAGATTTTGTTGACTGCCTCAACTTGCCCGTTGGCCTGCGGGTGGGCAACTGCTGCAAAGCTTTTCTGAATATGATATTTGTTGCAGAAATCCTTGAATTCATCACTTTCGAATTGTGTGCCATTGTCGGTGATAATTTTCTGCGGAACCCCAAACCTGCATATGATATTTTTCAACACAAAGTTGATTACCTTCTTCGATGTGATAGTTGCCAATGGTTCAGCTTCAGCCCATTTGGTAAAGTAATCCACGGCCACTATAGCATATCTGTTAGACCCAAAAGTGGTTCTAACACCCAAATTGATTAGAAACAAGATTAAATGAGACAAAAATAAAAATGAACACACAGGATTTATAGTGGTTTGGCTAAGAAATGCCTACGTCCATTTATTTTTCACTATATTCAATAATTCAGTTGCAAATACAATGTAAGATTCACTCACAACTCACTTTTATTCACTCAATTGACTAAAACAAGAAATGAAAGATGATTTGGATTCTCCGGGAGTGATAGGGTTCGGATGATGGAGGTAGTTGAATTCTCAAAGTGCTGAAAAAAGATCCTTCTCTTTGTCTCCAGACGGGGTATTTATAGGTGTGAATTTGCTTGAGACTTAATCCGGGTCGGGCCACGTGTCATCCATCGCACTCTCTTCGGGTTCGGATGAACTATCATGTTGACAACGCATCAAAGGGAAGGACGTTATAGGTAGGAATTAGTCATAGCCGGTCCGGTTATCCAGGCGATTTTGCAGGAGAATAACATGGATCATGGGTGCGGGTCGGAGACGTGCAGATAAGGGGTTCGGATCAGGATACCCGATCCGAACCGGATTGGCTTGGGCGCGACTCTCCTTCTCTAACCTATTCCGCTCCGCTCCATTGTTGTGGCAAGCAGATGGCTTTCCGATCCATTCGAGATTTAGTTGCCTTCCGATCCGATTAGATATGCCTTACCAATCTACTCAGCAAGAGATCTCCGTTCCGAACAGAAGACTTTATGTGATCCGAACCGATATGTTGCTCTGACCCGACCCGAACAACTGTAGCTATCAATCTGAACTGTAGTGTTTTCCTCCAATCCGAACCGAAGTCTTATAATTAAAAATACCCTTCAATGTTTGGTTTCTTGACTTTGTGTTGCCTAGTTCACAAAGTAGGCTAACATTTTGCCCCCTCAAAGGATGCTTCTGTTGTATACGAAGCGTGCTTTGATGTTGTTCGAATACTAGTCCTTGAAATTGAATCTTCAGAAAGTCATTTCTATTCGTTTGCGGAGATGTGTTGCTCCATGAAACCATGTCTCTTATCGCCTATATATATGTCAGGAAATGTTTGATTCATTTTCTTCACTTTTGATTTAAGTCCGGAAGTTCTTCACGACACATAGTGCTTCTCTCGGGTATGCTTTTCTTTTGAACTCAATTCGAGTCGGATGCTAAATTAATGTGCGAAATTTATTCGGTTCGGATTCCGATCCGATGCGTTTTCGTGGACTTGGTTCTTGGACACTGGGCCTTCAGGCAGAGTTGTGCTACAGGGCCTTCACTCCGGTCCGAGCGGGTGAGGAAGAATAGGAATATGAGGAGTCAACACCACCCCTTATATAAATCCACCACCGTCTTCTTTCTTTTCTTCTTCTTCTTTTCTGCCGCCGCTTCCAAATCCTAGTATCGAAAACTTCAGAAACTCCAATACCCTGAAATTATTCCTTGTAGATTTCTCAAATCAGACATATAGGTAGCTTTTTTAATCTCGAATAACTTCGTTATAACTGCTCTTGATTTCAATTCGTGGTTGATTGGGATGGTTTAGCCATGGGGCTTTGCTTGAACTCCACATCGTTACTGGTGGATCCGCCATCACTTCGAGGCGCTGATAGGTTGGAGAGGGCAAATATTTGTCCTCAACTGGAGCTTTGGTGATGGAATAGATTTGTTTATGAGTGGGGAGAAAGAGGAAGAAGATGAAGAGCGTGATGACAAATTGGAGTTGGTTCGGGTAGGAGACGAAGGAGCAGAAAGGAAGGAGAAGGAATGGGGATCGGTTCGGGTTGCATACTTTAGAAAGACGGGAAGGAAGGAAAATGTCGGTTCGGGTCGGAGAAGAGAATGGGATAAGGGGTTGAAGTAAATGGACTGGTCAAGTGATGCTGGTTCGGTTCGGATCAGGTCACCCGATCCGATCAGATCAGTCCTTTATCCGAACCCATTGTTTCCCTTGTCTTGAACTGATCTTGCTTTAATGAAGCATCCGAACCGACCCTATATCTGTATTTGTATTGAGCCAATCATCATATGCATATCCGAACCGAACCGAACGTATCAAACTTGGCACACAAAGACTACCCAACTAATTCAACTAACATTCACTCTAAACAATAACTTCGTGGACAGTTAGGATAGTGCCTTGCGAACATAAACGAGAATTAAGAACAACTCCGACTATCACTTTCTCTTCAAAGCTTCGTCTTACATTGCTGTACTTTTATTTTGCATTTCCCAAATTTGCTGCACACACTTTAGTTCACACACATACACAAAGGGGGGCACGGGATAATTTACTCTAATCCGCGCTATTGCTTTTTCAATAGTTCCATGACAATGAGGCCCAGACGCTCTTCCCGTCTAGCTGAGAGGAAAGAAGCCCCGGAGACTTCTAACAAAATCACTCTTGAGGATATATCTTCTTCGTCTGATCCGGAATGGGACAGTGAGGGTCCAGATTACGGGGTTGGTCATCGGGAAAGCAACGAGGTGTCTTCAGAGAATGAAGTCTCTCTGGGTTTCGAGGAGGAAGGAGGGATTGGTGATAATCGAGCACCTGATGAATTTGAATCGGCCATCATATTGGAATCACCCTCGGACTCCGTTGAATCAACAATTGACAACGATCGACTTGTTCGAATTTGTCTAAAATATGGAATAATGAAAGGGGACACCCTAGTGCCCTCACGCTCTGACCGTCCCCACAACCCTCCAGAAGGATATATGACGGTCACTCGATTGATGTGCATGGTCGGCGCCATTCCTCCATTCTCTCCTTTCATCGTTGATTTCTTAAGACAAATGCGGATTGCCCCCATGCAGTTGCATCCCAATTCATATGCCTATTTGCATACCTTATACATAGCATATCGTGAAATCCTAGGCGTAGAGCTCACGTTCGATGATGTTCATTTCTTCTATAATTTCAAACATCGGACTAGAGAAACTCCATCTTTCTGCTACTTTGAATCAGTCCCAAAAAGGAAGATAATCTCTACACCATTTAGCAGTAAAGCTGGAGATTCCAGACTAGAATGGTTCTATATAAAGCAACAGTCTGGATGCGCCAGGAGATGGACAAAATCAAGTAAAGCGTTGACTTCCTGAATTCGGACTCTGTACACTTGAATCATCACCCTGACCTGTTTTCCTTTTTGTTTGCAGTCGACAATCCCAAACATATATCAGATCAGGTGTTCTTTGATCGGATGCACCGACTTCTCAATGGCGATCAAAAATTCCTGACTATCGACGAGGTCCTTAAAGATGAATACCTTCACTTTCACGGGCTGCTATCCGTTTTCCGTAGCATCGGTCATGGGACGGTCCCTTATGCATACATTGCTCCAGTGGAGATAGTTCCAGAGATAGGAGAAGGTTCGGGAATTCCTACAGCTCCTCTTCAAACTTCACCTTCTCCCTCTTCCACACAAGACGATGAATTGGCTAATCTGGCCGAAAAACATCGCGAAGGGTATATTGCCCCCGAGGAAACTACTTCTCTAGACAAGTCAAAATCTTCCCAAGAGTCGCCACTTCACGCTTCCGAAGGGGATGTTCCTAGCACTGATGAGCACATATTTCAGGGTTTGGGGGATCTCCCCTTACCTGAGACTATATACACTTCAGAGGATTTCGGGAAGGATCCTTTAGTCTTCACTTCTTCCGAAGAAACTACTCCCGCTAAGGCCAAAGAGCCTGCCCGCACTAGTCTAGCTTCAAACTCGGGTTGGTAGGGGGGACACACACCACTTAGGATGCACTTTACACCACAACATTAGCATTTGTTGCACTTCTTTCTTTATGAATCCATTAATTCTAAACTTCGCTTATTTTATCGTGCAGGTACAATGTCTCGATCCTATTATGATATAAGAAAGCTTCGCCGCAGCATGTCCAATCCTCCTCAGGATGTCGAGCATGATCGCCGGGATGATCGTGGTAGGGAGGAGAGAAGACCTTATGATCCCTATCATTCTCGACCCTCACGCTCTCGCTCACCAGTTCGACTGGAACAAGAGAAATATAAGAGCTATCAAGGTCGCAGTGAGGAGGATAGACCATCATCTAAAGACTCCATTTCCTCCCATGAAAAGCGGAGTAGAGAGAAAACTCCTCCAAGAGAAACCGTGTCTCGAAGTAAGCAAAGGGTCCCTGCTACTAAACGACCTAGGACAAACAAAGGGACTACCGAATCCTCCTCAAGAAGAGACACTGAATTGACAATCCTTGCTCCTCCCCCACCAGATGCCGGAAATGCAGTAAAACGGGCATATTTGGAAGAGCAATTTCCCGAACACTACTTCGAAACTCTGACTTTTTTACCTGCCCTGGAACCTATTTCGTCTAATTGGGCAGAGGAGGCCAAAGCAAAGATTGATTTGGTGGAAAAACAATATACCGAGATGTTCAAGTACTCCCGCAATCTTTCTAGAATCATCCGCACTCTAATGACAAATACTGATTCAATGCAAAAGACCGCGGAGGAGGATGCCAAGGCTTTAAAAGCCCTAGGAAAAGACTTGGAAGACACTCAAGCTCAACTTGCTGTCGCTCAAAAGAACGCTTCTAATTTCAAACAACAGTTTGAGGACACGCAAAAACGCTATCATGACTTGCTTGAATCCCACACTCAGGAGCGTTCTGAGTTGAAAAAGCAAGCCGACGAGGCCAAATCAGAGGCTGCTAAGACACGCCTTGCTTATGCTGAGCTTGAACAGAAAAACGCCGAGTTAGCAAAAAGGAGTGCCGAATTAGAAAAGAAGAATGCTGACTTGGCTTCGAAATTGTTGGAGGCAGAAAACAGGGCTGCTTTGGCCGAGGGCAATGTGGAATGTTCTATTAAATCTGCGGAGGAAGCCCGCAAGCAATTATCTGAGGCGGAGGCTGAGATTCAGGGCTTCAGCGAGCTAATGATTGAATTCTTCGCGCATATTATTCGTCGTCGAAACATTTCTTGGATCGAGGACTATCCATCCACTCTGGTTCAAGTATGGAATCAAATCGTCGAGTGGGAAAAAGAAGAACTTAAGGTCGATTCTCTTGATGAAGATAAACTGATGGAGAAATACTTGAGAGACGATGAACCGGAGCGCCTAGCTGAAGGGCGCCGCCTTATTGCTGAGGCCATGGAAGAAGAGAGACGGAAGTCCAAACAAAAAACCATTCCCGAAGCTGGTTCCTCTTCTTCTGCTCCTGCAACTCCCGAAGTAGAAGGGTATGATCCCGAAAATCCGGGAATTCCTCGAACCACTTTGCTATCTCCCATTCCTGAAATAACCCCCGAGGTAGTAGTCACCCCCGCTGAAAAGTCTTCGGAAGGTATCCCTATCTTTTCTCCTCAATTTGCCAAAGCTATTACTACCTTTCGCTACGTGATTGAACATTCGATGAGAGACCCTTTGTTTTCGCCTGAATTGATAACCGATGTTTCTCATTCTGTAGGTGTTGAACCATCCAAAAAGGCAGATGTAGCTCAAGGAGCTGCCGTTGGGACAAAGCCCGCTGATAGGGCCAAAGAAGGGGAAGACAAGGCTGCTCCTATAGACTCGGGAGACGGAAGTGAGCAAACTAAGGTCACCACTCCCCATGATGAAGAAATGATAGCAGCTTTAAAGGACGACGGAGGAGGCGGGGGGCATGAAGAGGAACCGGAAGTTGCAATAACTGGGGAGTCGAAAAGCGCTGATGACGTTACCTTGGCTGCCATGAAGGCTGATCAAGATAAGCGCTTACAATTAAAGGCCGAAGAACTAGACCCTGAGGTCCTCAAGCCCCTCGCAGTTGTGGATGCGGGATCAAGGTTAGTTGTTAAGCTCTCAACTAGATCTATTACCGAAGAACTTGCTAAAAAAATCTTCTCTTGATTCCAGTGTCCCGCCCTCCGGGAAGAAGTCTACTGGTTCCAGTACCGCATCTTCAGGGAAAAAGAAAACAAAACGAATCTTGACTGAAGCCGAGAAGGAAGCAAAGGATGCGGAGAAAGCCGCCAAGAAATCTAAGGCTCATTCCAAACCTAAGTAGCGAATTTCCCTGTATTCTTTTTAGCTTCTTTGTGAACCAATAATTGCTGCTGCAAAAGCAGCTCCTGCACTTTCTTTTTTAGTTATTTCCCTGTACAAATTCATTCATTTGTAAATAAAAATAATTCACTTTTTGCAATGTTTATTTGTTAGTAGTTCTGCACTTATGTACAAATGCATGTCTGTAGTCATGAAACGAAGTTGTGGAGGGGGGAAATATGCGTATGCATACGTGTCCCCAGTCAATTTCCACAAGTTATTCAATGCTTAACCAAGCAATCTGAAAGCTCCCGATTTTCTGTCGGGATAACACTTCCTGTGTCATCAATACCTGTCGTCTTTTCTGGCATTTCTTTTATACTCTCTCTCTTTCTCTTGAGAGTTAGAGTTCGAGCTTAGTCATCTATTCATTCCCCGGTCTCTCAACGGGGAAAGATTTCTTTCTCGGCGCTCAGTCGGAGATGCCTTTATACTCTCTTTCTCTCTGGAAAGTTAGAGTTAGGAGGAGAATCTCTTTTTCAGCGCCCAGTCGGAGACGCTTTTATACTCTCTCTCTTTCTCTGGAGAGTTAGAGTTAAGAAGGGAATTTCTTTTTCAGCGCTCAGTCGGAGACGCTTTTATACTCTTTCTCTTTCTCTGGAGAGTTAGAGTTAAGAATGTCGTTTTCTCATCCTTTTATGTCTTATTGCACAAATAAATCGTTGTGCTTCTTTTTATGTCTAAACTGTTTTCAACCTTTTTAGGCTCTGAGTTATCCTGTATTTTATAATCACCACAGAATAACTGATGAATGTAAATGCATAAAAGTAAATAACACACAATATTTTTATAGTGGTTCAGCTAAGTCGTAGCCTACATCCACTTTATAGTCCTTTATTCATATCATCGGATTTTCCCAAGGCAAGTCGTGCCTTGTTACAGAGTTCACAGGAAAAATAACAAAAAGTACAGCATTTCTAATCCAAATATCGCATTAAGTGCTGGGCATTCCATGCTCGAGGGATTTCTTCGCCATCTACGGTCGTTAACTTGAAGGTTCCTTTTTCAAGTTTCCGTTGGATGACAAAGGGTCCTTCCCATTTTGGGCCGAGGTGAGGAAGGGACGGAAAAACTCTCTTTAGCACCAAATCTCCTGGTTCAAAAGTTCTGAAGCGAACTTTTTTATCATAATAGCGTGCCATCTGACGCCGATGTCTTGCTGCACGCAAATCTGCTTCGTCCCTTTTCTCTTCGACTTCATCAAGAGACTCAAGTAAGAGCGCCCGATTCGTCATCGGGTCATAATATGTCACCCTGTGGGAAGGAACTTCCAGTTCAACTGGAATTACTGCTTCTGAGCCAAAGGAAAGAGAGAAAGGGGTATGACCGGTGGCCGTTTTAAATGTTGTTCGATATGCCCACAAAGCTAGGGGCAATTCGTCAACCCATCTTGCCTTTGCACGCTCTAACCGTTTCTTGAGGATGGATTTTATAACTTTGTTTATTGCCTCTACTTGCCCATTCGATTGCGGATAGGCAACTGCAGTATATCGTTTGTCTATCTTATACTTCTGGCAAAAATTTCTGAATTCAGTACTATCAAATTGGGTCCCGTTGTCAGTAACAATCGTCCTTGGGATCCCAAATCGGCATATAATATTTCTGACCACAAAACTTATCACCTTTCTCGTCGTGATCTTGGTCAGGGGCTCAGCTTCTACCCACTTCGTAAAATAGTCCACGGCCACTATTGCATACTTAGCTCCTCCTCTAGCAATTGGTAGAACTCCAATGATATCAATCCCCCACGTGGCAAATGGCCAAGGACTCACCATTGATTTAAGTTGGGTTGACGGTGCCCTGGGGATTTTGGCGAATCTCTGGCACATATCGCAGCGTCGTGAATAATCAGCTGCATCTTTGTTGATCGTAGGCCAGAAGTATCCGTATCGCAATATCTTCTTTGCTAAAGTTTGACCTCCTGTATGATCTCCACACTCACCTTCGTGTACTTCCCTTAGTACACGCTTGATGTCGTCGTGTGCGATACATCGTAATAGGGGCATAGAAAATCCTTGCCGATAGAGAGTATCGCCTTGTATGACATATCTGGTAGCTTTGCGAACTACAGCTCTTTTCTCACTTTTCTTTGATGGGAGTGTCCCATTCTTAAGGAAATTCTTGATTGGAGTCATCCATGACTCCTTCTCTGGTTCTGCTTCAAAGGTAAATTCAATTTCCATTGACTCAAAGCTTGGCGACTCCAATGTTTCAATCGGAATTACTTCAGTTTCGTCTGGATTGTCGGAACTAGCCAGTTTTGCCAGTCTATCCGCTTTCTGGTTTTCAACTCTGGGAATATGGATTATGTTGTATCGCTCTAAGCTATTCAATAGCTCTTTCACCTTCTTGAGGTAGGCGATAAGTCGAGGTCCTCGAGCCACGAATTCCTCTCGCACTTGACAAACAACAATTTTAGAGTCACAAAATATGTCCATCATTTTCACTCCGAGGTCTTTAGCAAGCTTCAGCCCGGCAATCAGGGCTTCATATTCTGAATCATTGTTAGTTGCCGAAAATTCTAATCGCAGGGCGTAATATAACGATCGTCCTTCGGGAGTGACTAAGACAACTCCAGCTCCGGACCTTAGATCATTCTTGGCTCCATCTGTCCACGGATTCATCTTTAGTTCATCCTCGGATTTAACCACTCTGTCATTGATTATTTCCTCCTCTGGAATGGTGAATTCCGCAATAAAGTCTGCTAGAGCTTGCCCCCTGATTGACTTTCGTGGTTGAAAATTCAAATCAAACTGGCTCAGTTCTATGTTCCATTTGATCAACCTTCCCGATGCTTCGGGTCTCTGCAATACTTGCCTCAAGGGCTGGTCGGTGTATATGGTTATTGGATGGGCTTGGAAATAGTGACGAAGTTTGCGGGATGCGATCAGGAGGCTGTAAGCAAGCTTCTCAATCTTTGGGTAGTTGCGCTCTGCCGCTGCTAATTTCTTACTTACATAATACACCGGCCACTGTACTTTGTTTTCTTCTCGAACCAGGGCTGTGCTGACAGCGTGAGCCGAGACCGCCAAGTAAACAAACAATTCTTCATGATCTATAGGCTTTGATAAAATTGGCGGTTTCTCTAGCAGTTCCAGCAGATTTCGAAAGGCCTCAACACAATCCGGAGTCCATTGGAAGTTCTTCTTTCCTCTTTTTATCAAATCCAAAAACGGAACACATTTATCTGTGGCTTTGGAGATGAATCTACTCAGCGCCGCTACTTTCCCTGCCAAACTTTGGACGTCTTTAATTCTCCTCGGTTCTTCAATATTTCTAATTGCTGCTATCTGGCTAGGGTTGATTTCAATTCCTCGGGAACTCACAATGAAACCAAGGAACTTTCCCGATGCCACTCCAAACGAGCATTTCAGAGGATTTAATTTCATCCGGTACTTTCGCAAGATACCAAACATTTCCGCCAAGTCTTGCGTATGGCTGGAAGACTGATTTGATTTGACAAGCATATCATCCACATAAACTTCCATAGTTTTTCCTATCTGATCATAAAACATTCTGTTCACCAAGCGCTGGTAAGTAGCTCCAGCGCTTTTCAATCCAAACGGCATTACAACATAACAATATAATCCCAAATTCGTAATGAAACTTGTATGTTCTTGATCTGGTATGTGCATAGGAATTTGATTGTACCCAGAATATGCGTCCATGAAAGAAAGAAGTTCATGACCTGCTGTCGAGTCTCCAAGCTGGTCAATCCTGGGAAGTGGGAAACTATCTTTCGGGCAAGCTTTATTTAAATCTGAAAAGTCAATACAAGTCCGCCACTTTCCGTTTGGCTTTTTTACTAAGACGGGATTCGATATCCAGTCGGGATATGTCGAATCTCGAATAAATCCATTCTGCTTCAACTTCTCTACTTCCTCTTTGAGAGCAGCCGACCTCTCTGGGCCCAGCATGCGTCTCTTCTGCTTCACAGGCGGATGCTTCAGATTTACATTCAATTTGTGACTTATAATGGAGGGCGATATCCCACACATGTCAGCATGGGTCCAGGCAAACACGTCCAGGTTTGCCTTCAAGAAGTCCGTTAGTTCTTTAGCTCGACGTGGATCCAATTGAGAACCAATTTTCAAAACTTTTGTCGGATCAACTTCATCAATGGGAATTCCCACTGTCGCTTCATTAGGAGTTGCATTCCTAGCCTCTGGTTCCTCGTCTTTTCTAGGATCCAGGTCTTCAGGTGTTCCTTTGAGCAACTCCTTTGGGGTCAATTTCTCTAATTTCTATGCCGAGTCCCCCTTTGAGGGAGATGAGGCATCCTTACTCTCAACATCAAGTCCTTTCATCAACATTTTTAACTCAGCAACATAGCAGGCCCGTCCGGAAACCTGATCCCCTCTCATTACTCCAGTTCCGGCTTCGGTTGGGAACTTAAGTAACAGACACCAAGGAGCAATACAAACTCTAAATTCAGCGAGGGCAGGTCTCCCCAAAAACGCGTTGTAAGGCGAATCTATGTCCAATACTACGAACTGAAGCATTCGCACTCTTCTACGCTCTCCTTGCTCCAGGGTTACGGGCAACTCTATGTATCCCAGGGGAGATGTCGACGCCCCGTTGAAGCCTCTAATCCATCCTTCACAAGGCTTCAGATCTTCGGGCTCAAGCTTCATCTGATCAAATGACTTCTTGAACAAGATATTAACGGAACTTCCGTTGTCTACTAAGACCTTATGGACCAAAGCCGGCCCAATGGTGGTAGTAATAACCAACGGATCATTGGTGGGTGATTGTATCCCAGTATTGTCTCGGCTGCGAAATACCACGTCGTCAAACATGGTCTTCTGTTGTTTTATGGGGGTGACATCTTCCAAATCATCACCTTCATTCACGTCTAGATGCTTGGCGGCATTCACATATTGATCCATTGATCTGAAACTTTGGATTGCCGGGTGAGGTCCGCCTACTATGGAATTGATAACAATTCCTTTACCTTTCTGCTGCGCTGTAGGTTTGGGAGCAGGTAGAATCTGTTTTGGAGCCTGCTCACCTTGCCCCCTGTCCCTTGGGGCCACCTTGTACTCATCCAACTTTCCTTCACGCAGCAGCTTCTCAATCACATCCCTCAAATGCCGACATTCATTGGTCGAATGCCCATGAGTTCCGTGAAACAAGCAAAATTTCCCTGTCGCGATTTCTTTCTCGGTCGAATCACGAGGTGGCGGTCTTTTGTACTGTAGCACATTGTACGTATCCAGATAAATATTTTCCAGAGTGTCGTTCAATGGTGTATAATTCTCGTAGTTCTGGAATCGGGGTCTTTTATTAGGATCACTTCCCCTATTTCTGTTTCTTCTGTTGCCGTTTGAATTACGGTTACTGTTGTTGTTACCCCCGTTTCCAGCATTGCTGTTTCCCCCCTTGTTTCCAACATTTACTTCAACCTTGCCAGAATTCTCCCCCGACTGCTTTACGGCGATATTACTCCGCACGTTCTCCTTTGAAGCCGTCTCAGACTTTCTCTTTCGGTTTGCCCTGACTTCCTCTCGCCTTAGATAAATATCGGCTTTTTCGTAGAATATCGCCCTTGTGGGGGTGTTTTCCCAGAAAGGTAGTCTCCAAACTCAGATTCAGGATCGACTCCTTCCTTCAATGCCATCAGAATAGTGGGCTCGTGCGGGTCACTGACCTCAGTTACGGCTTGGTTAAAACGATCAAGATATGCCCTTAAAGATTCTCCGGGCGCCTGCTTGATTCTTGACAATTCAATGACACTTTTGGACTTTCGGGCATGGAGACGGAACTGGTTCATGAAACGCTCGCTTAGTTCCTTGTAATTTGAAATCGAACGAGGAGGAAGTCGGGTAAACCAGAACAGTGCCACATCTTCTAAGTAGATTGGGAACGCTTTGCACTTCACTTCATCAGGGGCAGCAGCGGCATTCATGAGCCATGAGTACCGCATTAAATGCTGTCTCGGATCAGTCCTTCCATTGTATTTGTCCATCTGTGGCAAGTTAAAGAGTCGGGGAAATTGGAAGTCGAGGATATCGTCGGTGAAGGGAGTATGGCTTCGCTCAATGCCATAGTCTTCATTTGTATAATTCCGGCTCTCGGACATAATTTGGCGAACCATTGTCTGTACATCGGCATTAGTTAGGGGCCGCTCAGGTTCCCTGGCCCTAGTATCCGAGTTCCTTCTGGGCTCTTGCTCAGGAGATACTCTTCTTCTTCGAGCTGCCTCTGCTCGATTCCGCTCCCTGCGTTCCCGGTCGATCTCGGGATGAGGGGACTGGAGTCTTTGCCCCCGAGTGGGGTCATTGTCTCCTAATGCTCGTGCAATATCCTCACGAGATCCCAAAGATCCAAATGTCAGCTGCTCCACGTTCTGAGGTCGTTCGAGTGGCCTTCGTTCACGGGGCCTCTCTTCCTCGGAAGATGAAGATTGATCAACTGGTGTGTGACGAACTGGTGACGGAGTTCTCTGTCGACGGAGTTCACCAATCTCCCGACTCATGAGCCTCATATTTTCCTACATCATGAGATTAGTGCGCTCGTGAACTTTCATAGCTTCCCTTGTGCTCTCAAGCATGTCAAGCAAGCGCGAGAAATCTCCTTGAGTGATGGGCGCAGACGGATTGACCTGATCATCAACTCGGGTGGCTGGAATTGGAGCATTCGTAGGGACTCGAGTAGAGGTTCCAGCTTCACCAAGGATCGGGTCGGATCGGAGGTAGGAGGTCGGGTCGGTTCGGAGATGGGGGGCCTGTTCGGATCGGTATGTGGCGAGCAGCTCGGGTCGGTTCAGAGTGGGGGAATGTACAGCTTCAGAATCTCCTACCCGGATCGGATCGGAGCTTTCCCCCTGCTGGCGGCTCGGATTTCCTGCATTGGCCCTTCCTGCTGCTGAACTTTGCCCCCGAGACCTTGTTACAACAGCATTTTGCTGATCTTCGCCAGCTCCATTTCCTCGAACAGACTGAACTTCTTTGCCTTTTCCTTTGGCCATGACTCTTTGACAATTTCTTCAACAAATGTAAAAAAGCGGAGAAACTTAAGGATTCACTTCTTTGAACTCAACGGTCCAAAAAGTAGAAAGAGATCCCGGAAAATAAAGAATTTAGATGAAGGCTCTCAGTGAAAGCACCAAAATGTTAGACCCAAAAGTGGTTCTAACACCCAAATTGATTAGAAACAAGATTAAATGAGACAAAAATAAAAATGAACACACAGGATTTATAGTGGTTCGGCTAAGAAATGCCTACGTCCACTTATTTTTCACTATATTCAATAATTCAGTTGCAAATACAATGTAAGATTCACTCACAACTCACTTTTATTCACTCAATTGACTAAAACAAGAAATGAAAGATGATTTGGATTCTCCGGGAGTGATAGGGTTCGGATGATGGAGGTAGTTGAATTCTCAAAGTGCTGAAAAAAGATCCTTCTCTTTGTCTCCAGACGGGGTATTTATAGGTGTGAATTTGCTTGAGACTTAATCCGGGTCGGGCCACGTGTCATCCATCGCACTCTCTTCGGGTTCGGATGAACTATCATGTTGACAACGCATCAAAGGGAAGGACGTTATAGGTAGGAATTAGTCATAGCCGGTCCGGTTATCCAGGCGATTTTGCAGGAGAATAACATGGATCATGGGTGCGGGTCGGAGACGTGCAGATAAGGGGTTCGGATCGGGATACCCGATCCGAACCGGATTGGCTTGGGCGCGACTCTCCTTCTCTAACCTATTCCGCTCCGCTCCATTGTTGTGGCAAGCAGATGGCTTTCCGATCCATTCGAGATTTAGTTGCCTTCCGATCCGATTAGATATGCCTTACCAATCTACTCAGTAAGAGATCTCCGATCCGAACAGAAGACTTTATGTGATCCGAACCGATATGTTGCTCTGACCCGACCCGAACAACTGTAGCTATCAATCTGAACTGTAGTGTTTTCCTCCAATCCGAACCGAAGTCTTATAATTAAAAATACCCTTCAATGTTTGGTTTCTTGACTTTGTGTTGCCCAGTTCACAAAGTAGGCTAACAATATCTGAAGCTCGATTTTGCGGTAGGTAATGCTCCAATCAAGTCTATGCCCCAGATAGCGAATGGCCAAGGACTCAACATCTATGTCAACTCAGTTGACGGAGCTCTTGGAATTTTTGCAAATTTCTGGCACCGGTCGCATTTCTTAGTGAATGTCATTGAGTCGAAGTTCACATCGGGCCAAAAATAGCCGTATCGAAGGACCTTTTTGGCAAGAGTCTGTCCACCAACATGACCTCCGCAATCTTTCCAATTTGAGTTTTGAACATCGCGTTCACCAAGCGTTGGTAGGTGGCACCTGCATTTTTAAACCAAACGGCATTACCTTGTAACAATATAAACCACGATCAGTTATGAAACTGGTACTATCCTGGTCTGGCTCGTGCATCATAATCTGATTGTATCCAGAATATGCATCCATGAAGGACAATAGTTCATGCCCAGCCATTGCATCAACAAGTTGATCAATTCGAGGTACGGGGAAACTATCTTTTGGGCAAGCCTTGTTTAAGTCAGAATAATCAACACACACTCGCCATTTGCCGTTTGATTTTTTCACAAGGACCGGATTGGACACGCAATTAGGATAGGTGGATTCTCGAATGAAATTATTCGTCAATAGCCTATTCACTTCATCTTTCAAAGCTTCAGACCTTTCCGGGCCCTGTATCCGTCTTTTCTGCTTCACCGGACTCATGTTGGGGTCAATATTCAGCTTATGCACTATTACGTCT
Source organism: Allium sativum (assembly GCA_030737875.1). Classification (NCBI taxonomy): domain Eukaryota; kingdom Viridiplantae; phylum Streptophyta; class Magnoliopsida; order Asparagales; family Amaryllidaceae; genus Allium; species Allium sativum. The sequence continues at coordinate 34,618 of JASFAX010004595.1, forward strand.
GGAGGTATCCCGCACATATCTGAGTGATTCCAAGCGAAGACATCCAAATTTTCTTTCAAAAAACTAATCAATTCCTTTTGCAGCATAGGTTCCAATTGGGAGCCTATCTTTATTAGCTTATCTGTATCACTATCATGGATCTCTATGGAAATGGTAGCTTCAGCTGGTTCTACCTTTTCATCCCCTGCACTGATTTCTCATGGGTCCATATCTTCCTGCATGTCGTTATATGTTCCAGCGCAAGGGATGGTCATTAATTGCTATAAAGGAGCTTTATGGATGCAGAGAGGAGTCTCCGCATCCTTCCGGGTTTCGTATTTCCGAGCTTCAATCAGCTTTGCCAAATAGCATTCTCTTGATTCCTGAGGATCCCCTTTGATAACTCCTACCCCATTTGTGGTCGGGAACTTCATCATCAAGCACCAAGGAGCAAGAGCTATACTGAAGTCGGCAAGTGCTGGTCTTCCCAAGAATGCATTGTACCCTGAAGGTGAGTCAATTATAACGAAAGATTGTATCATGGAGACTTGCCTCTCTCCCTCTCCTAGCTCTACAAGGAGATCAATCACACCTATTGGCTGAGTTGGTATGCCAGTGAACCCGTGTATTTTGTCTTTGCTAGCTCGCACATTATCCATGGATAGACCCATTTTAGAGAAAGTACTGTAAAACAGGATGTTCACGGATGCTCCGTTATCAATCAACACCTTCTTTACTATGGCTGGACCCAAGCCAATGGTGATCACCATTGGGTCAACAGTTGGAACCAACATTCCGCCGGAATCCCGATCCCGGAAGATAACATCTTCGCAGGATGTTTTAGGCATTTTTCGACGAAGAGAATTATTGCAAACCTCAAAACCGTCTCCTTTTGGAATGCTTCTTGGTTCATTAGTATACCTGATCATATCTTCCCAAGTATCCCCTGCAGGACGAGGTCCGCCACTGATTATATTGATAACAGGTCGAGGAATATTCGCGGGTGCTCTTCTATCTTGACTTGGATGGACCTGCTGCCCCTGGACAGGCTCGGTATCTAATGAACGCTTTACATAATCCTGGAGACGATTTTGCCTTATCAACTCTTCAATCAAGTTTTTCAGGTGTCGACATTCATTAGTGTCGTGTCCCGGTCGATTGTGAAATCGATAGAACCTCCCTGAGTTTGCAGCTTCTTCGGACACCTTTACTGGCTTTGGGCTCGGATAGCCCTCTACATCCTTTATTGCCATATATATGTGCTCGATTGTATCGTTCAATGGAGTAAAATCCGTTGGCTTGAAGAAACGCCATTTCTTGGAATCCTTATCATTTCTAGCATCATTACTGCTTCCTCTCTTTTGACCTTCCCCAAAATTTTCTTGACTATTCTTTTTGGGAGCTTCCTTCCTTTCCGGGACCACCTTAGCTTTGACATTGCCAACGGAATAGATAGGATCGTCTTCAAGACAAATGTATTCCTCGGCTTTGTCATAAAAATTTTCTAGCGTCTCAGGTTTCTTTCTTTTTAGCCACCTTCCGAATTCAGACAGCTTATCAATGCCCTCCTTTAAGGCCATTAGAATTAGCCTTGGCTCTTGGGTCCCTACTTCTGCAGCAGCAACATTAAAACGATTCAAGAAAGACCTTATCGTTTCACCTGGAGCTTGTTCTAGTTCGTTGAGGGACATGATATCTCTGACCTTTGTTGTTTGGAGGCGGAACTGGTCTCGGAAGCATCTTGCCAATGTGGCAAAGTCATCAATAGATCGGGGAGGCAACCTTGTGAACCATAATGACGCAACCCCTTCCAAATACACCGGGAAGTACAAGCACTTAAGTTCGTCAGTTGCTTGTGCCCCATCCATGTGCTAATCATATCGAAACAAGAACACGTTGGGGTCGCCTGTCCCGTTATAAGCTTGGATTGAAGGAGGTTTGAATTTGCGTGGGAAAGTTGTCTTTTTAATCCTTTCAGTGAGGGGGGTTTTGGACGGTGCGAATTCCCATTCAGCCTCACTATCGTTTCGAGATTGGCTTTCCTTCATAAGCTGTTGGACCATTTTCTTGAGGCGTTCCTTCTCAGGGAGGCTATCTGCGGGGCGGACACCTTTGTCTTGACCGGAGACTAACCTGAGCAAACCATCGCGGTTGAGACTTAGGGGCCCTGGTCTTTCTTGGTTGGAAAGTGCCCCTTTGGCAGAATTGGCCGCTTGATGAGAAGTGATCCCTGCAGTGCGGTTCCGATCAGCTTGCTTCGAAACCTCATGCTTTCCCTTATCTGGATCAGAGATTTCTTGAAAAGATTTTTCCCGACTTGGACTAGAAGAAGAAGAACCAACATCCCCTGCACGAATGGGCTTAGAAGCCACCTTTGCCATAGCGGCCTAAAGAGCAAAGAGAGAATCAAGTTTTGTCAACATGGCTTTGTTAGCTATCTCCAGCTGTTGCGTCAATCCAGCGACAACCTGATCAAGCTCGCCACTTGTGACATTCGCACCACCATTAGATGTCTCTCCCATTTCAAATCGGTTAGCCACGGGGTTTCATCCCGATTTTCTCCGTTAGAGATTCTAATTCTAGCTTCCTTATTTGCTTTTGGCGGCATTATTTCAGAAAGCAATTTGAACTTTGCAGAAAATCCGTCAGAAGTTCCAAATCGCAAACTAGAGCGAGCTATTTTAAGGCTTAGCTTCAAGATCTCAAGATCTTCGCAGTATACTTGATGCCAGAAAGTAGATCAGGCCCCACGGTGGGCGCCTAATTGTTGATACCGAAAATTGGTATAACAACCAAAATGGGATCTCTAAACACGTTACCTAATCGGAGGCGAGATGCATAGACAGCACGTCACCTTTTCAGAGGCGGGGCGTTAGAAAACCATTAGAGTTGTGTGAGGCCATATCTAACTTTCAAAAGCATCAAAATACCAAAATAAAGAAAGAAGACAAGAATTTTATAGTGGTTCGACTCTTATTCGAGCCTACGTCCACTTTGAAGATTGGATTTCATTAGTAGCCACAAGATTACAATATTTGCTCCATTATACATTCATGCAAGCTTCTTTGACATGCATTTGTGCTTACAACCAATTGAAAGAACGGATAAAAGCTTGAAGTATTTTATGCTAATCCCTCCATGAAAGCTATGGATGAAAGCTCCTTAGATGATCAAGAAGAGATGAAGAAGTGCATAGAATGCTTGCGCTCATTCCTCCATGAAAGCTATGCTCCACATGCTCCAAAGCTCCATAGATTTGATAGAGAAGAGATGGAGAAATGCTTGGAGAAATCCCGAAAGCAATTGGACAACACCTCCTCGTTCTTCCCGAAAAGTCCCCCTCAATAATGGAGGTAGGTTCCTATTTATAGGCGGAGAAATGGCTGAAATCTTGTATGCAGGGGCCTGGTCGATATTTTCAGTATTTACGGAAATGCCACTGCCAGTTGTCAATAGTTGTTTCCAGCTGTCACGCCCTCGCAGGTCGTTTCTAGCGCTTTGGCCGACCAGGAGCTCCCGCCAGAAGAAAGGACGACCAGGAGGCTAGAATGCGGAGCGGACCGACCAATGAATACCCTCCAGAATTGTGCGACCAGGATTGAGAACACATCGGAGTTGGTTCCCTCAAACATGGGATCGGTCTCCAGAGAAGGACGATCAGCGGCCCTTTGTATTTGGAGCGATCAGAGACTAGCGGGCTACCAAGTTTGGAACAACCAGCTTTCTTTAGCTTTTGGAGCGACCAGATTTCTTTGGCTTCTGGGGCGACCAGATTTAGGACGACCAGGAATCTTGCGCTACGACCGTTCCCTTTTAATAACGGCAGGACCGATCCCTTCTTCAAAACGATTAAAACCGACCCATACTCACTTGGATCGATCAGATGGATAACATCTTTCTAATAATGATTCGTATTTCTATGCAATTTGGGTTGGACGTGTGGTGTTATTAGTCAACTCAGATAGTACTGATTTTTGGGCCATTACTGTTGGTATCAGAGCTTAGGTTGAGCGAATACCTAGGCTTGGGTGGCATGTGCTCATTAGAGATAGGGTCAGTAGTACCTTAGAATGAGTTGAGCATATATATATGAGAGCGCGTATTTGTTAATTGATATAAAAATTATTTTATATTGTGTTGGCTTGTCTGTTAAGTGGTTTATGAATTCTTATCGAATCGTGGGATGCGACGAAGTCGATAGGAATTTCTAAACAGTTGAACAGAAAAATTAGACACAATATTGTTTTAAAGTGGGTAGACGAAATAATTTTACCCAAATTTCTATTTTGATAAAAAAAGAATAATTATTTTTGAAATTACTA
>JASFAX010004596.1:0-7500 GCA_030737875.1 Allium sativum
CAACGGAATATTCCAAATTAGCATTCAAGTCCTACTTTAGATGATACGACTCGCTGAGCTCTCTCTTGGGCTGTGAAAGCGGTGCGGGTGCGCTCCCGTTGGTCGCCTTGCCTTGATAATAGCGCTTAAACACCTGATAAAACAAGCTCATACAGCGCAGGTAGTATATTAAGTATCATTCCGGCCTAGGAGCATCATCTATATGATGGATGGAAGGCACCAGTATCTTAATTAATTCCATGATTCCTTTTTTTGAGTAAGAGGCCCCCCAATTAATTCGGTCAAAAGCATCCTTTTCTTAAATCTAGGGCCTTCGAGTAATAGGTACTCTTTCCATGTTTGGTGACTGCCTACCAGGCTTTCCGTCTTAGTGCTATGGTGGGCCGCTTTATTTTATATATTTTCCAATGATCAAAATAAAAATCTTCTCCCTCCCCGGGTAAGCTATCGAGCAATCTACTTACCATCCCTCTGACGGTAAGCAAGTACAAGTCCCTCTGCCTCTAGCTCCGCATATAGTTTCCCATCACCCAGTGGAGCCGAACGACGGTAAGCCAAGTACAAGTCCCTCTGCCTCTAGCTCCGCATATAGTTTCCCATCTCCCAGTGGAGCCGAACCATCTACTTCTCTAAGACCTGTTCCCAGGGATCCAGATCAATCAGCCTCGGAGTGGAAAGGAAATTACCCCGGCTATCGATCTAATGGTTTCCATGTATCTCGTCCGGCCATCAAAAGTTGCATAAGAACCACCAGGATTTTATTCCTGTGATCCATCTACTTCGCCCGAACCAGCAGGTAGGCTTTATTTCTCCACTGCCCAGGGCCGTACCCTGCAGAACAAGGCTTCTCTTTCGGTGCTCGGCGAGGTTTGGAACCCTACCATTTATTCTATCCGCATCTCAAAATGAATCTCTTTCGCTGAACCTAAAGGTTTACCTCAACTTCAACTCCATCTGCCGTCCCGTATACTCTGCTTCCGGAGAGCCGGAACCAGGGACGGGATATGAGGCCACCTCTCCTAGTCTCAATTGGATTCCCATCGTTCAGTGAAGGCTCGAAGCCATCTCCATATTAATCCCCACCTTCAGCCATTGACCCCTATGCTGCATTCGATCCATCTGTCCCATCACCAGAGGCGGATATGTGCCCAGCATCTGATGCCTTTCGGACCTGTAAGGGAAATCAGTCATAGGTAGGCCCCATAGCCATCTCCATTCATCAGAACTATCAATTACGAGAATTTTCTATTTCTTTTTTTTATTATATTAGGCCACCAGCATCTTATCTCTTTTCATCCTTTCCGGTAGCACTAATAGAAAGGAAGTACTTGCCCTCTGAATAATATCTGCCTTGACTCTCTACTCTCTCCAAGCGAATCAAGAATCGAGTGCGGTCAGTAAATGCATAATTTGGATTGGGAATCCCGGGATTGAGAGACAGATATTCGCCAGGTCCGATATTGGATCATTTGCCGCTCACTCGCTTCTTTCTGCACTGGATCGAATCATTAGATGGTCACTGGAACGGATTAGCTTATTGGCTGCTCCGATGCCACCACGGAGCCTTCATTCGCCGGTTCTTGGCAAGTATATTAATGACTGGGAGAATAATATTCATTTGAAGGCTTAAATGCCGCGAATTAATATAATAAAAAAAAGAAGATTGAGGATACTGTTATCTCTTACTCATCAAGTAGGTTTCATTGCTTTTGATCCTTCTCTGCGGAGAACCATGCTGGATCAAAATGATGGTTAGTTCGAGTAGCTAGCTGCTCATTCCCTTCAGGGTTGAAGGTGCGTAGCGAACGAACACTAGGAGAGGTGTGCCTGGTAATACCTCTATCTATACTACGCAGGCCAGTCTTTCCTTTGCTTCGTGTGCTCCCTGTCAGAATGCGATCTCTTTGGTAGGTATCGTATATAAGAGAAAGCTTTTACTCATCTCCCCGAGTGGGGCTTCTCCTCTCTTTCATAATTTGTATAGAATAACCGTGGGAAGAACGGGCGTACGATTGGCTTTCCCTTTCTTTCCGTTTTCAAGAGGATTCGCGGGATCGTGATGACGTTCTTTCGTATAGCTCAAAAAAAGAAAAATAGTGATGAACTTATTTCTAACTTATTTAAAAAGAAGCTGAAGGGAGTCCGCAAGACTGGTGAATCCACTAGGAAAACCTAATTCTGGCAGTTCGCGAGCCAGTACTTTAGTTATGAGTGCCCCAGTAACACCAGGGGGAAATGTTTTTCTCGAATTCTAAGCTTTCTTCTCGGCCCCAGGAGTTCACCAGGTATAGGCTCAGGAAGCAAGCAACAACTGCTGCGGATCCTGGAACGAAATTCGTTTTTTCAATAGGCTTTTCTTCTACGCTCTCTCTTTATTCTGGTACATATAAGAACTAACAATTCCCACATCTGAAAGGGGGCGAGCGAAGGAAAGATGATCTGGTACATAAGTCTGCGAAGAAACTCGGCCCAGAGGGCACGGATTCTATCCTATAGTCATAGTCTAAGAATAACTAAGCCTGGAATCTCGCAGCCCGAACATAATGACGAGAGGCGACCCCAACCCAATAGACGGATATTTGAACAAGAACTTCAAGCAAGGCGCCAGTATCAAGATTTGACTATCCTACGCATCTGCGGATATATCACTCTAAACATAACTCCCTTATTCTATGACACCAGAATGAAGTTCATCCCTTGGCTTGTGTACGAGCATTTCATTTTTTCGGTCGCTAATCCGCATATCTGGAACTCTTTGATTTGAACTACTCCGAATCCGGCGATGAACTCACATTTCGCCCTGGGGGACTCTGCAATTGGGTTCAAGCTTCCTCTTTCTGGCATCTGGTGAAATGTTATCTCGATCGATCAGTTTCTTCTACTCTATGCCTACTAAAAGCTTACACATGCCCCTACCACCAAGAACAGATTCTCGCCATCTATTTAGAGGAAGACTTCTTCTTCAACAAAAGAATCGTAGCTCCTAGAAATAAATATCCAGTTCAGTTCGCTCCGCACCTTAAGAGAAAGAGTTCCGCATACTACTCTATTATGATACCGAACCCTTGGGGAACTTCACTACTTTGAGAGTAGAGTTAGGCCTTTTATTCTGCTGTGCCTGGGCATGAGTAGACTGCTTTCTTATCTGTATTCTGTACATTTTCTTTCTAAGATAGAAGGTCTTCCTTCATCACCTGTCCCATTGAAAGTTCTTCCAATAGTCAATGAGCAGGAAGAGGTTTAGGAAGTTGAGTCAAGCAAGAAAGGCAAGTCCATTGACTTGGCTACTGCTTTCATTTCTTTTTTTTATATATTACTATGATTCCCATCGAGAAAGAAGAGTTACAGCTACCACACCGATTCGAACTAAACTAATAAGAACTACCTCACCACTACCTATTAGTAGTCCTTCCTCCAATGGATTCAATAGAACGCCAACCCTTCTTCCTCCAACAACGGGGCTAATGCCGACTCTGATCTTTCCTTTGCTTCTCTTGAGCCGAATGTGGGATTGATCCGGGTGTGACTAATTCGGCCATTTCACAAAGAAAGACGGACTCTCCTGCTTGAACTGATAGCTATTTCGAATCAAGCTTGAGAAAGATAGGCTTTTGTCTTGTTCACTCAGAGTTCTTTCTGAAACAGAATATAATTCCCCGTACTAACCTAACCCACCAAGACCGGAGAAGCAACTGTTTTGATCGATTCCTAACAAAAGAAGGAAACTGGGAAGCAAAAGGCAAAGCAGAACCGCCGAAAGAACATATCCTTCGCTCCCAACTTAAAGAATAGAAAGAAAGTCAACCAATGCCTTAGCCCTGCTAAAGAGAGAAGCCCGGTAAAGCCTAATCCAAGAATCCTGGACGGGAGAAGCAGCTAACAAGAGGCTAGCAGGGTTGGCGGTTATCAATAGCAGTGGAGTCGCGAAAAGACCCCATTTCAAGCGCTGATTCAATAGCAGTCTTCCAATTAGACTGAATAAATGTGTGTTAAGCCGGGTCAGAAGTTGTTCCATCTCCGGGGATCAGATCAGGCAGAGCCTCTACGCTTTGCCCGGGTATTCATTAAAAAAGAATGCATTTACCTGGGAGGAGAACTTGAATCTAGCTAGGGCGCCCTGCCCTCGTAAGGCTGTCAGAGGAAAGCGCAACGAAGACCCTCTTTAAGAGAGAAAGCTCCCCGCCGCTGAAAGAGACCGAAGAAGGTTCAAGGATTATTCTGATTGCACGACCCTACCAGCTAACTCCTCTCCTATTGGCCTTACTAAAACAAAAGCACCAAGACTTATACTAGCTAACACAGAAGAGACACCATAGGAAAGGGCACACCAAACCATTTTTGAACAAGGTCACCCTCGAAGAACCGAAAGCAAAGCGCTATGCCGGGATCGGGTAAAAAGCAAAAGTATAGCGCGCAGAGCATTCTTGGCTTGATTAGGACCAAGCGTAGCAGGTGCATAGCAGCCTTGTGGCCCTTTCAGTTATATCCCATACATCGATCAAGTAAGCTTTCACTTCAACGGAGATAGAAAGTCGTTTATCAATCTCTCAGCGTGACACACTAGATACAGCTGCAGAGACATGAATCAAATTTTTGTCTCCCTTCTTGCTAGGGAAGAAGGTTGCCCATATTCTATATCTTGATTCGGAAAGATCACTTTCAGAACGAATGCATCTCAGCTCTCGCTTTCAGAGCAGATGTGCGAGAAGTTTCATTACGAAGCTATGCTGATATCTATCTAAGAGTCAGGGGCTGGACCTTACCGCATTTCCAATCCACAAGCAAAGCATTGAATGAACACAGAAAAGAGTGGGAATATGCTCCTATAGAGGGCCACCTCTGAAGCTTTTCATATGGCTATGCTTATGCGCGAGAACTTGTGTACATACAATCATGAAAGAGCATTTCGAGATGGAAGCAAATACTTACAATGAAATCACAGACTCAGTAACCGGGAAGCTCTCAAGGCATGCCTATTACTCGATATTTGGAACGAATTGACACTCATTTTCATGAATATTCATTTCTACTAGTATTAGAATAGAGTGATCAATGTTTGCTTCCATAAAATCAATAAGTATAATAAATCATCACGGCCAGTATATTAATTCCCGGAGGAGCCCTTTCTCTTCCGATCCCGAACCCCTATAAAGAAAGTCTGATTAAGTACTGGACTCTTCCCGATCTGGTTATTCCCAATCCATTTCCAGTATATTAATTGGGCCCGAACCCAAATATTCATTGGATTCTGCTTCCCGATCCGGCCCGAATGAACTTAAAACAGGTCTCCCACAGTGAATATCTGGGCGGATATTAGAGACAAGCAATATAATACTCCTAGACTAGTCTGATTTAGTACGAGTTTCGGAATAATCCTGGGCATCCTAGAATTCAGAAATAATCTATTTCGTTTATACTTATCAAGAACAAAAGATCTTCTTTCTTAATTCTAGTAAGTAATACTAATACAAAATGAAAGTAGCTAAGGCCTACCTCTCTTGGCCCGAACAAAGAAATAGGGGACGAGCGGGTAATATACTTGGCAGAAAGAAATGTGGTTGAATTAACCCAACTTGCAGCTGTCAAGTGGGTGAACTATTGTGAGTTAAGGAAGGATTCTCTCCTATAGTTATTTGATGCTCAGTTGTCGATACACCTTTCGAAGCGATCACTCCTTGTTTTTTCCAGATCAGATTCATTCAGGTCGGTCGGATAGGTGATGACTTAACTGATTGAGTCAGGTGGGCAGAAGAAATAGGCCATGGAAGGTAAAATCTACATACCTGATTCCTAGGTTCAATGATATTTCGCCTAGTGCAAGAGAAGGAAAGCGATTCTTCGCTGAGCCGTCGATTCGCTACGCACCTGGGCATATAAATCCTGAACACCAATAAGCCTAAAGAAATGAAGTGCCAAATCTGCGATCAAACGTGCTGAATCGTGAAACCGATGCTGCTAGGAAGATGAGATTCGCGGTACTGTTCTAGTATCCTAATGGTCTGGTACCAACACTCGGAACAAAGTAAATAACAACAGGGGCTATGCACCTTGGCCGGGAGAGCCAATACCGGAAACCTATTGAATACTTCAGTGGAGAACATTTTGAATAGTCGAGACTGGAGGCCAGGGAGTGGTTTATCTCTGGGCAGAGAATCGCTTTCCAGGCCAGAAGGATGGAGAATAGGGTAGGAATGGATAGGGGTAATGGCGGGTAGTGAGCGAATAATAATAATAAAAAAAGGGTCCCGGTCATAAGACTTTAGGCGCACCTGAGCGTATAGCCTGGCCGATAAAGTGGGTTCCGGCAGTGACTCTCTATCCTACCTAGGGATAGAGAGAACCCCAAAGAGTCTAGAGTCTAACTCCCCTCCGGTTAGTAATAATAATAAAGCTACACCACAGCTACTGGTTGTAGGGCGTATAGCAACATAACAAGAATTGACACGGGAGATATGACCACGATGAAAATAAGTGCATTTAAACCACTTTAAGCACTCCATAAGGTTTTATCGAAGTCCCAGTTACCTCTTAGAAAATTCAAATATCAAAAGTCTCATCAGAATTTTTCTTACAAAACGAAGTGAACAATGTAGTGAACGCTAACGCACCTCTAAGCACTTCTCTCATTCTGTATACGTGGCGAACCAACTCCGTTTTGTCAACACCCTCATTGGAGCTCTCCTGGCCCAAGGGAAAGCACTTGAAGTAACGGATGAGCGTCCTAGCGCATAAGGACGCTCCGCACTTCTCTAAAGTGGAATTCAAGTAGATATTTTAGTCCTAGACCTTCTATTTAATATGGGCCATGTGGAGGAGTTCTTCGGAAAAAGATGTCCGGAGCTCTCCGATCCCCTGTCCCCTCCATTTGGACAGTGAGTTCTCCTTCCGTTTCGATTCAGGAGAGTGAAAGACCTATGATATAGTGGCCCGTATGCATTTAGCGCAGGCGCAACGATCGCCTCCTGCCATTCGTGCTAACCGACCAGCAAGGCAACGAGCTCAGTCACTTGTTTTGGAACACAAGCCAATAATCTGTGTTTCGCTCAGATGTTAAGAGCTATTCGTGCATTTTATATTTCTTTTTTTATTATATTAGTACAGGATCGGCTTGCAAACTAAAGAATTGAACCAGCTTTACGGAACGCTAAATTCATCAATCGGGGCAGTATATTAATTTGGCGAGCGACGTGAGGCAGGAGGAAAGGCGAAAGTGTTAGCTATTTTATATAGAGAGATACAAGCAGTCGCCAGTATATTAATTGTCTCGAGAAGCGGGATCTCTGGCCGAGAAGGGACTGCCTTTTTTCTAAGAGCCTAAACGGGTCGTACCATGTAAGTAGTTTAGTGACTTGACTTCTAAGAGAGAAGAAAAGAAGAGTATATTAATTCGGTTGTCACGGAGTAATGAGGAGGCTCCGAAGGAGAGAGAGGAGCCGTGTCACTCTTTGATGAAAAGGTTCTGTTTTAATGAGTCTTTACTGTGGGTAGAATGCCCCCTCC
>JASFAX010004596.1:12500-38917 GCA_030737875.1 Allium sativum
TTGCTATGCAGGCTGACTTATATTAAATCAAATAAATGAAAGAAGACGAGGAACTATCAAAAAGAAAAGAATAAGCATCGTCAGAACGATCCGAATCAAGTAGGCAGGGGGCAAAGACTTGAAGCGAAGAGCACCGATTGACGCTCCCCAGTGTTTATTGAGCTCAAAGTGGATGAGAGAGATTTCTATGCTCTCTATGCTATGGTCTTCGCTCCGCTAATATACTGGGCAAGAAAGAGATTGCTCGGTTCAAAGACAGTGGAAGGATCCATCCATTAGCTTTTCTATCTCCACAGCCCAGTATATTAATTGGGGCCTGCACTTTCCACCGACCCCACGAGCCCTAGCATCTTCCACTTTGGCTCTCTATTGTCCACCAAGGAAACTCCAAACAACTCCACTGCGTAAGCTTGGTAGTAATAGTTCTCATCGACCCAACCAATATCTAGGGCCTTACCACATTTTATTTTATTTTCTTTTTATTATATGATGGAAGGACTCTTGACTTACTCGGAGACTCAGTCTTCTGACTTGGATTGGCATACTGGGGTCAATTCCACCCTATCCTCGTACCCTGCGCACCTTTACGTACAGCTAAGGAAGATGTTCCCCTTGATCGGGGTCGCCTTCGGTCCCCTACAGGCTACGCCCTCGCTGTCTACTAAACGAGCGAATTGAGCGAGCGAAGCCTTCCTTGAGCTTCCCCCTCACCCTACAATTTCATTTCCGCTTCCCCGGTTTAGTTGGTTTGGAGGATGAATTGATTGGATACCCGAGAACCATAATCTTTCAAAGAAACAGCTTCTACGACGATAGATAGGGGTCAGGTTTGGCTCCTTCGCCCCTGCCCTCCAAACAGTATGAGAGCCTTTCAGCTCGTACTGCTCACACTCCTAGATCTTCACGGCGGCACCGAAGACCACCATAGTGTGAGCTGCTCCCAGCTCCCAAAATCCCGGCCTACTCAAAAATGAGCTTGAAAGTCAACGTCAACAACACGAAAAAGTACACGTTGGTTGCCCCCAGTATATTATAGGTCTGATCATAGGTGAAATCCAAAATAGTTTGGATCGCCTCGCCATGCCACTAGATCTATAATGAATGACCGGCGAGTCGGAACATGTACATAACCACGCTTCGCACCGGGCCGGGAAGAGAAAGAATTTAGAAGTACCGGGTGGGTTCGAAAATGGCCGGATTAGCAGGAGGCACTTGTTCTTAAAATAAAACCAGCATTCTTACCCACCCTGAAACAAAGGTGTACATACAAAGAGGCTGGTTATGTTGGCCCCTCCCATCTATATTGACCGGGAAGAGGGGGGAGGCTGCCGCCCTTCCTCTATTTTGAGGGATCCCTCATATTGAGGATTCGGGCTTCCCGGACTCGTAACAGACGGCTAGGAACAAGAAGAGGATAAGTAGTCTCTGCCGTTGCAGGTCCTTCTCCTTCCGCGGCCCTCTTTTTTTTGTTGTTGCCCCAATGTTTATACTGGCTAATTAAGATACTGGTAATTAAGATCACGAAAAAATGAAGAAGCTGGAATAACTCATAAAGAGAGTGGCGCCTAGCCCCAAGAATAATATAGAGCGTCTGTTGTCTTTTTGAAAATAACTGTACGATCTTGGACTGGCCCCCTTCGCATGACCTAGAAGGTAAGGTCCGTGCTACTATAATATAAGGCCTCAGCTGCGCTACCTCCCTCAGGACACTGTTGCGTTGGCCATGGGGACGGGGTAGCCCCGACTTCTATAGGTCCTTGGTTCGACCTCCTAATGAGAATTGAGGTCCTTGCGCGGGCGTCTCATCCCTAAGACTTGCTTGCTCTGTATGGAGTGCCCCGTGGTTCCTCGAGTGCCAGCCGCAGAGAGGAATGCCATCAACTAGGGCGCTATTTGCCACTAACCACTCGCTCGCCGGCCGCTCGGGCTCCGCGTTTCAAGTTCGGTATCCTAACCGTCTCCTCTGCTCTACCGGGAGCCTGACCCCTTCTTCTATCTTATCTACTGCCTTGCTCCTCGGCTCCCAACTGCTCCAGCCGCTCGCTGTAATAGCTTGCTTCTTGGGTGGCTCGCACCCCGACCCCGGGTGGGGTGGTGCGGCTGAGCCAGAGTGGGCTCAGCAGTCGGCCTATGTTTCCGGGCGCACGCGTAAAGGCATGATTAGTTCCACGAATCTCACTGCACTGACCATAGTAAACTCCTTCTCGTTGTACCGAAATGGAGGTCTGATTTAAACGACCAGGTACAGCATCACATTTGACACCTGAAGAAGGTACAGCCCAACTATGAGGTACATCAGGCGGTGTTACAATCATACGTAGATGAGTTTTGGCTGGTACAACCACTCTATTGTCCACTTCTAATAAACGTGATTGACCCAATTCTGGATCATCCTCTGGAATCGTATAACTGTCAAAAGTGAGTGACTGGTCATCGGAACTGTTATAGTCTGAATACTCATAAGGTTGGGTCGACGCCCGCCTCCCCCCAAACTTGACTTGCAAGTTTCCCGCAAAAAGCTCTCCACGCCTACTAGCTGAATAATCATAGAAAAAGCACTATTCTTCTTTAGTTAGGTAGTTCTCAGAGAATTAATATAGTAATGCTATATTTATATATTTTTTATATTTCCAAATGTTTATACTGGGACAAGTTTATATTAGTGGCCCGCTTACTAATAGGCAACAGGGGAGGTTGGCGTTTCTCACCCCTACTGAAAGTGAAGCTGGAACCGAAAAAGACCTGGTTCCACACACATGAGATAGGCAGAAGGTATGGGACGACCAGTTCACCACGGCCCTAAGAATTTGGTAAGCAGCGGAGGGTGCAGGTGCGTAGCGAGTCTCCCCTAGCGCTTAGTCATATCAGGTGTTTGACCTTCTTCCCCCTTCCCTTAGTTTAGTTAGGTAGTTCATCTGCTTTGCCGCAAGACTCACATTCTCAATATCGCAGCTCCCAGTATATTAGTTCAGAATAGAAATCCTAGCGAGAGTCGCAGTGGTTGATACGGATTTGGAGACAGAGACACTATGCTTAACGCATCGATCTCGTAGAATTATTTACCAGGGGAATGAATGGCGTGGAGAACAAGGCGAGCGAAGTGAGCGGGAGGTAGCGAATTATATTCTTATAGTTCTCAGGTGCGTAGCGAGAGTGAACAGAACTTGAATTAGCGGAGTTAATGAATGGAAATATATCAATTCCTCTTCCCCGTGCTATCTAGGCTAAATGACTTGGATTTGGCATGAGAGAAGGAGCTAGTGCTGTTCAGCCTAAGTAAAACACCGGAGAATCCGGCAATTAATATACTGGGGAAGAAACCCAAGATCTCAATAAAAATGAATATACTGGGCGTGAATAATCAATCTCGTTAACAATCAGTACCATGCCGGGCAAACCACCTCTCCCTTGGTCGAGTGGTTTCTTCCTTCATGGACAGCGACACATCGCCAATTATTACAACTCCCGCATCCCAGAGAAAGAAGGATAGCCATATGCATACAGCAGACAGAGACCTTATTGGCAACATTCCTCCCTTTGTTCAGCCATGATTACTTCCTCAACTCCCGTAGGTGTCCAGAACTCCTGAAAGACTCGTTGCCTGATTAGGATTAGCTTAGCAACCTTCGCAATTAATATACTGGCGTTACACATACGTGCAATAACTATTCTGGTATCTAATGTGGGAATAAAGAATCTTAACCTTTCGCTTGTTGAATCCAAACGGCCGCAATTAATATACTGGGCAGAACATGACCTACAATGCTGAACCAATACTATTCCATCCGTAACCATGTCCCGAATCCACCTGCACTTTTTCAGCTATATTCAATGCAAATTTTTCAATAATTGGAACGAATTGGCTATTAATATACTTTTGCACGAATTGACTATTATACGTCATTTTGTAATATCCCTCAAAACCAACGAATCTTGCAAAAGGAATATAAAAAAAAAAGAAATATAAAATCCAAGTCCAGTATAAACATTCGGGAGGAGTGCTAGTCCGCCAGTATATTAATTCGCTAGGAACGGAGTGTTCTTTTTTTCCATCATTTCTGCTTGACTCCGTTCTTACAAAATGAATCCTATCAAAGATTTTTCTCCTTTGAATTACTCATGGAATTTCATTTCGCACCGGAAACTCTTCTAGGAGAAGTTCGAATCCGTTCCGTTCGGATATTGATCGGTCTTGGTTTGACATGGTTTACGCGTTACTGGTTCCCGGAAGAGTGCATTTCTCTATTAGCTAAACCCTTTCTACCCTACCTTTACCTTTGGACTCGTATTTTGTTCGTACACAATCAACGGAAGCCTCCCCGACATATGTTGCAACGTCTCCAATAGCATGCTCTTACTTCGTCTTTCCCTTAATAAGTCATCAAATTTG
This sequence comes from Allium sativum, assembly GCA_030737875.1. NCBI lineage: Eukaryota > Viridiplantae > Streptophyta > Magnoliopsida > Asparagales > Amaryllidaceae > Allium > Allium sativum. Next base: position 16,891 of record JASFAX010004596.1, read on the forward strand.
GTGCTTTTCGATCCCCAGTTGCTATGTGGAACAAAGGACGAAATACAATCGATTCCTCCATTTAAGTGGTTCTCGCTTCTCCTTGTTCCTGTTCCTAACTCCTCCCCGGGGTAGTTCCCCATGTTTGGCACTTTCCATACTTCGTGGGTGCAACATCAACTAATTCGCTCATGATCAAGTTACAACCTAAGATCTATGACCATATTATGTTAACTGTTCGTATTTCGTTCATTCCATCGGTATGCTCCCAGGTACCTCACATTGTGATCGTTTGCTAGAACCAAGGGGTCTTTCTGTGGAAACCTCCACGAGCAATCGTCGTTTTTTGATGGTTTTTCCGCTTCTCACAGCAGCTCTTTCCACACCTCCGGATATCTGGTGCCAAATCGTCGCCCGTTTCCTTATTTCTTTGATAATAGAGTTGGCTATCTCTGTGGCATTGTACAAGTTCGTGAGCTGGGCTGGACGAGTAGAATGAGGCGACCTCTGGAAGAGGTCCAGTTCCTCGGGTCCGAATTAATATACTTGATAAACAGACCTCTAGGGGTAATATATAGTATACCAAGTCTCCAAACTATGAAAGTGGTCCAGTACACATCCAGTATATTAAGAAGTTGAGCCCCAAGTCCATTCTATTGCTGTTCTTCAGACTATGGACAGACAACTATAGTATAGAGACAACTAACAAGGAGACAACCAACAAGGCGACCAACGGGACCCGGCTTTCTTCTTATTATTTTATTTGCACGTGATTGGGGAGATTGGGCGTAACAAGGATGGGGTATTTTGGTCTAAGGTACCTGAACCAAACGGATTCTGCGTAGGAGTGTAAGCTAGTGTGGTCGGATGAGCTTGTTGCTTGCTTTTTTAGAACTGGTGATAACGTCTAGTAATCCTTTCATTATGAGTCTCCCATTATACTTTTGTTATATCCAGCTTTCGCTACTTAAAGTAAAAGTAATCCAAACTATTCTAAATACAGGGGCATATACTTAATAGATAGGGGGCCCAACAGCCCTAATAATCAGGTCGCCAGTATATTAATTGGCAAGCTCAAACGTCCTGAAAACGATCGGCATTCATAAGGTTAGGATTCTGAAACCATAGATGTTGAGTCCTGCCTCCTCCCGGGTAGATGTATCAGAGAAAGACAAGTGGTATAGTATAAGGCTGGTACCGGTTATTCTCCTGATTATTAGGACAGATCCAAACTATTGTTGCTTGTGTCGACAATATCCAAACTATTTCTGGGATATATGCCGACTTTCAATATCTAGTCGCCCAACCTTTTAGGTAGGAGAGCGTATCCGTGAATCCATTTATCTACCTGTCCTTCTCTCCCTTCGCCAAGTTACACTACCTATGACTACTTCGAGATCGAGTGAAAAGTCCTTGCATGCAAATTCATACCTAAAACAAAGATTTTGATTCTATTTCTTTTTTTTATTATATTAATTCGCTAACCATAGCAAGTTGTCCCGCAATTAATATACTGGACTCCGGTTAGGTCTAAGCGATCAAAGTTCTTCCATATTTGAACAGAATTACCATGTATGACTTGTTGTCCATAATTAGTATCCGCATTGGTTGTTTCTTTCTATCCGGAGCAAAGTCTTCCCGTTCCTTAGTCTAGGCCCAAAGTGACTATCGGTTGCTTGGCCTTCTGGTTGGTGCAGCTTATGCGGTAGCGAGGTGCGTAGCGTAACATTTCAAACAGGCACCCGACCAGTATATTCATTTTAGCTGTGTGCCAGTATTATATTAATTGGGCTTAACCAATCTCTATACAGACAATAGTGCACCTCGCCACATTACTTACTCGGCTACACACCCTGCTGATGTGATATTCAAGATTCGCTATGTAATATAATAAAAAAAAGAAATATCAAATTCACGACGAAGTGAGTTCATCATATAAGTGAGTCGTTTCTGCCCAGTCTGTCTAATCAAGTCTTATACCCCTACAATAGCTATGCATTCAATCATATGCACGGAACGCATACTTCATGAAATTACTAAATTCCTAACTATTCTAAATACAGGGGCATATACTTCTGCGGATTATTCTATTGCAACAGCCTCCTTTACTAGTCCAATCGCCTCTACGCGTGCTGTTCATTGAACCATATGAAATGGTTGATACTAAAGCCATACTATAGAGTATAGAGAAGCAGTTGTCGCCTGGTCATAGTCGCTCGGGTCCAACAGAACGTATGAATATGAGAGAAAAGTCTCCTATATCTTACTGGAACCTGGACGACACCAAGAAAAGTATGATCTTACTGGAAAAAACCAAGACTATACTTACTTAATATTTATAGGAAAGACAGTCCATCCACCATGAACATTAAGGGCCGTATCAGATTGATATACGCCAAGGCAAACTGGAAAAAAACCTGGACGGGTAAATCTGATTGGCTGCAATTTTATATTTCTTTTTTTGTTTATATTAAGTAATGGGGTAGTTCATTTTGGTTCGAATGAATCCGAAACTCAAGGCATCGAATATGAATTTGTTGTCCATTTTACCCGGATAACTAGCAGCCCTCGGGAAAGAAGTCATTATTCGCTCCGCCCCTATTGTTCAACAAATAAGGTAACCTTTGAGCGAGCCGAACTCACTAAGCTAAGGGCCGAAGTCGGCAAGAGAGATCTAGAATCATCGCTACGCCCCAATTAATATACTGCTTTCGGGCAGGAGAGACGAATGTGGTTCTTTCATTACTAAGGGCAAAGCCGAATGAGTTCATGCAGATTTCACATCTTCGATGAATATACTGGATCGGTCCCCAAATTAATATACTGGACACCTCTCTAGATAAACTATAGAGCAGTCCCCCAAGCAGCCCGAGAAGATGGTATTTCCTCCCACACCGCTAAAGCGCTACCTCTTGAGACCATGACCAAGGCGACCATTAGGGAGGTGCATAAGAACACGGAACGTGTTTCACAAGACCCAAACGCCAAGAGGCATAATAATAAGCAACCTGGCTCACAAGAAAGCTCTATAGAGAGCGCTTGCTACGCACTCCATAGTCACACAAGTTCGGTAGAAAACTGGAAGCAGCATAAGTTAAAAGAAGTAATTCATGGGTAGACATATTATATTGGTCGGGTACCAGAAAAGAAGTACCCATATCGCCGGTTTCCTTATGATTATGAAGCTTTGTGATCCGACTTACGCCAGGTAGGTTTGAAGGCTCAATATCACTCGTTTAAAACAACGGATATTAGTTTCAATCGGCCTAGATCCGAACCATCCTACTTTATTTTATTTTCTTTTTATTAATTTATTATTACTCTCGTTTTTGACTAAATTAAGAACGCCAACCCTTTGCTGTGCTTGCACATGTACTCAGGCACCGGGTAGGTATGCAATCACATCTCGGTCTCTCCTCTTTCGCCAGTATAAACATCGGCCTTGGCTCGGGCTGGCCCTTTCGGATTAGCTTGTCAGAATAGTTTGGATCGGTCCCCTGCCTTATGACTATCGTACATAGAAGAATGATTGGCCCAGTATATTAATTGGGCGACCAAAGAAGCTTCCTTAGCTTTGAACTTCATTCATTCGAAAGGTCGATCATAGCTGGAATTTTTGAGCAAATCCGGAAGAAGGGGTTCGAGAGTTGGTCAGCGTTCTCATAGACTATATTGAGGTGCGGAGCGAAAGGGCTTCCATGACAATGAGGTCCTTCTTGCATGGGCTTGGGCTTGCTTTGATGATGGGCTTGTTGTGTTTTGGCCCTGGGCTTCCATCGAGGAAAGCAGGCTTGACAGGCCCAAGTCTTAATTTGTAGGACTTTCTTTGATGGTTCATGGTTGCTTGGGAAAAAAACTCATTTGACGACTCAGTACAGTACATGGATGTCACGAGTCTATTGGCATAGATATGGAATCTTTTCCACGTAAGCTGTTGTAAAAACTTTGTTTGTTCATATTTCTATTTCTTTATATATATATATTTCTCTTTTTTCATAAGTAGAAGTGATTTGGGGGAGATTTTGTTTGCTCCGCAAGGTAGCCAGAGCCAGCCAGTTTTTTCATTCAAAAGGCATGATAGTCTTCAACTGCAGAAAAGTAGTGCGGAGAACTACTAAGAATTGTGCCTGCCATCTAATTCGTGACGCATGGCGAGATTCCTCTACCACTCACTAAATGGAGGCTCGATAAGTGAACTTTCTTCATCAAATTCAAATCAAAAAAATGGAGTACTAGCACGTATGGCTATGGATGCTGCAAACAGGCTTTCTGCAATTGCTGCCGAAATGGGGCGAAATGAAATTCAAGAGCCAAGTATATCGAGTGCTAAACTTCCTTTTGAGAAGTGTTAGAACCCCTGGGATCCTGCAAGGAAAGAAGCGCGCATTCGCGCTACAGAGAGCGCATAGAGGGTTTGGAGACGAGGCAGCAAGCGCTGCGGGCGGAGCAGGAAGACCTAATTGTGCGTGCTGTCACCCGCGGTCCCCGGGGAGACTAGAATAGAAGAGAAATTGTTCGGAGAGAAATGCGATTTCGTTTTCGAAGGTTTAAATGAAATAAGTGTCTGGAGACATTTGTTTTCATGTCTGGTGTTCTTTGTCTTTTTTTAGTGTAGATCTACTCCGGTGCCTACTGGAGATAGACGTATATCTATGCAAACTATCTTTTTTTTGTTTTATTTGTTATGTTTGCATGTATAGGTATGGTATGGTAAAACCCCTAGTGTGTTTACTACTTAATGCTATGCTAATAGAATAATGAATAAAGACTCCATAATTACTACAAGCACTTTTAGAAAAAGGTGGGTTAACTAAAGACAGAAAGATGGAACCATATGCATTCTTAAAAGAAGCGCTTCCTATGATGTAAGTCGCTACGCACCTTACATCCAATTCATGAGATTCGTCAAGATTTGGCATATTATCTTGCAGTGAATTTACTGAACTTATTTCATTAACCTCTCATTGATGTATTGTTTCCACTGATCACGTCTGATTCTTTCTCGAAGAGAAAGAATTCCTTATTCTCTAGAAAAACTTGAAGGCCCCTAAACGGATAACTGTAAGGTTTTTATCCCAAGCACTGGGCCATAGAGTTAGTTTCTCAGGCTGCGTATATTGACTTCCTCCTTCCCCATGTAATTGTGACCCCGTTCTAAGCCTTATTCATGGGTAGGGCATTTAGAGGTAAATCTTACTCCTTTTAGCTGCAAAGATTAGCATTGGCTGGCTAAACCGTGAAAACTGCCGGTCTTCGGCTGCCACTGCGCGCACTTTCGCTTCATCCATCTTCAGCCTCGAATGCCAGATAGAGAAAGAAAGTCTGTCCTCGTTCTGTTGCATTTTCCGGTATGCATTCGCGAACGCTTCCGGAAAACAGTTCTGAGATCTTCAAAGCTTTACTAATCAAATAAATAGCTCAGCATTCAAATAAAAGCTTTACTAATCAAATAAATAGGGGCTCGCTAAAAGCTCCATCTTTCTTTCTGCTTTGGACCCCCTTATTTCTCATTTCTTTTTTTTCATTCTTTGCCCCCAATAAAGAAGGAAGAAAGTTCTTTAGGGGAACTTGAATCTAGCTAGGGTAGAGACAAAGACAACTATTAGTATACCGACCCTCCCTTACTCAACAGCCCTCGTTAAGTACACTTCCTCCCAATTAAGATACTGGCGCGTCGCATATAACATAGGTGAATGGTATCTTTATTCTGCTTAATCAGTGCAGGTTCAGGAAAGCACTTTCTTTTCACGGAAGTCGTACAACCGAATCGGTGGTACGGAGTCGTACGTTTCGAATGATCTGTGAAAGTGAGTGGGCACATGAACGTCATTTAACGCTACAACCAAGAGAGTTTCATTCTTTCTATCATACACGTGCTTTGAATCATCTGAAAGAAAGTGAGTGGACCACTGGTGTGGGGCATGAACGGTATTTCAACAAAAAGAAGGTACAACCAAGAGAGTGGAATGGGTCATAGTACTTGCCGAGCAGATAATCCTATCTATTGATTAAGGAAGGCAGGTTCACATCGGCGCGCAGACGTGACTAAGCGGCAGCTGGTCTAGGTGTTCGAAGCATGATTCATCAACAGGTAAAGGGAGTAGTTCATCGGAAACCATTCCCCCTCTAAAGTCAAGGAAAGCGAAGCCAGTATATTAATTACGACCTCGCAGCTTATTTAGTATATTAATTGGGCCGTCCGCAGTATATTTAATTGGGTCCACACCTCGCTAGTATATTAATTGCCTTTAGTATATTAATTGGGGAGGTATAACCATTGGGCTCTGTTTCATGTGCCCAGAAGCAAGTCATGATTTGCTAGGAGACCGAAATTTGGTAAAACCAGAAACTAACCCGGGCTCACAGGAGCGAATAGGTAGCACCCCAACAACCAACGGTCCAGAAGTCACATTTCACGGGCCCAGGAGCGTAGCGTGTCAGCAGAAAGTCAAGTATAATCCATACCGATCCAGTTAGACCAAAGAAAGCCGGTTCGCAACCAATAGTCCGACCATAGCGTTTTTTCCTTACGAGAACACTGGACTTGGTATACTAGGCCTCCCCCAATTGATCGGGGTCGCCTTGCCCTGTCGATCACACCTACTAGCCCGATGTTTGGGCAGTAGTACAGCCCCTTCGCAAGTCTCTGTTTAGAAGCTGGGTCGCATAGTTCTCACAGAAGAAATAGTATTTCTTAAATAAGCCGGATCGAATTGGAATGTTCTCTCCAATCATTCTTTCTTTCTCCCATATCACTGAAGCCCAAGCGGGGTAGGACATTTGAAGGAAAAAAAATGAGAATCGCCCGGTTTAGCTAAGTTGAGCTTAGAAGAGACCAAAGAGAGAATTCGCATTTTCCATGAGTGCTTTCGAGGTCTGGCCTTGCTCAAGACATACTCCAGCCATAAATCCAAACTCTTTTTTTCTATCTCTTTAGAAAGTAGGGGTATTCTTCACCCAGCTTACTCTTAGTTTTGTCAACATCAGGTTATCTAGATCCTTAGCATCTCTGATTTGACAAAACAAGAGAAGTATATTAAATGCTGAAAGTAAGGCCTCCTGGTTGTCTCCTCTATCAGCTACGCACCTCGTGCGGATGAGATATAGTAGCCCTTAAGCTGTTGAGCAGTGAAATCCTTGTTTTGTTGGTGCAGGTCTGGGATCAGTAGTAGCTTCCTGAGCGACGAGAGCCTTCCACCTCTGCATTGGCCGCCGCTAATATACTGGGGAACTCCTGGGTGAAAGGTCAATTCCGAAAAAGAGTCGTTTCTCCGTCTACAATATGCTATGCTCGAACCTTGACTTTATCTTCCACACGAAAAAGCCCGTTCATCTCTTCTTTCTCGGAAAGATGGAATTGGAATCTATTTGGTAGAGTCTGCCGTGGGAAAGCCTTAGCGACCCGATAATAGCGATCACCCAGTGAAACGTATAGTTCCACCTCTGGTAACACGGTTGGATTGCTAACTTCTCTTTTTCATTAGGGACGGTTTCTTCCTCTTCCCTCTGCGGAGGGGTATGAATAGGGCATACAAGGGGCTCGATCGAAGAGAGCCTTAGTTATTACTAGGGTGACTCGCCAAGAAAGATTTTTTCAGTGCTACCTGCCTGTATTACTCTATTCTCTCTGCGGTTGATGTTAAAAAGTCTCCATGGTTCTCAGCAGCACGTGAATCTCCTAACTCGCTGAAAGTTACAGCGTTTATTTCATTTATATATATTCTATTAGCTTAGCTGAAACGGATCGAGTGTCCTACAAATCAATAGAATCTAGTTCGTTCGGATGATGTACTTGGGAGGCCTAGTATATTAATTGCCCAAGCCACCAGGCGAGGTTTCATATGGATCCACTTCTTGCCACTCTTCTCATAATCTAATGGTGGAACTCTTCTTTCTTGAATCATATGCATTGGATTCCAGGAAGAGACGAAAGAGACTCGCGAAGAAAAGTTATGGCCAAGTGGATGGGTAAATAGAACCAAGTTCAAGTGCAAGTCCCAGGAAAGCAGCTACTAGTTAATGCCCAATTAATATACTGGGGACCTTTGCTTGATTCGACTTCTGCCTTCTCCCCCATTGATTCGGGGTCGCCTCCTCCTTTTTCAATATGAAATTCGAGATTAAGTAGGTTGAGAGAGTAAGTTATACCTGGCACAAAAAAAAAAGGAGTAGCGAAGGGTTCAGTTGCATTAACTGATGCGAGGGATAACTCGCTATTCCTAATACTAAGACTGCTTCTCTTGCATACAAAAAATGCAGATAATCTTGAATGACCTTCGGGCATTTTCAGGTGGCGAAAGCATTTATTTTTGGCTTCTTAGTATTCATTTTTTCTTTGATTCCGCCCGCTAACAAATAAGTAAGAAGCAGGTCCGATAGTGTGATCCAGTATATTAATTGGTACAACTCTCATGTGGACGTCCTGCTTGATACAAGCAATCAGTAGAAAATAACACAATAGGCAGAGGTGGTGTATACCGGAATTTTTTGAATATGCTTCTATTCTATTGATCTGGAATTGGGCCAATACGATTGATAGGTAGTCGCTCAGGTAATTGGCTAGAGGATTTCACCCCTATCTCTTAAAGGCCACGCGTGGACTAGACCGATTGAAAAGATTGGAAGGCCGGGAAAGGTGCTTGCGACTTGTATTACTCTCAACGAAGAATGGACGTGTAGAAGCATCTCGATTAGTTTATACCATTTGTAATTGTAAACGAAAAGGATTGTTGATGCTCTGCTTGTACACAACAAGAATTAATATACTGGTCCAGCAAGTTTTCATATTAGGAGTATGCCAGGTACTGCTTTTGGATGATCATAGGCCCTCAGATAATGATTGTGTCAGTGCATGATGACCCGAAGAGTACTCTTAGTGTAGCTGAAAAGGGGGCTTACAAGAATGAACTGTTGAACCGCGGAAAAGATATATCTTTAGTAACGAAGAAAGTGCTAATCTCGCAGTAAACTGCTAAGAAGCGCCTAAATTGTTCGGGAGAGGTGTCAATCATGAGTCAGCAAAGCCTTCCAACAAAGGATTTCGCCGTGGAGATTTGGATTAGCATTAATAGGTTGGTGCATAAAATCATTTCAACCCGCTTTTTTTTCTCAAGGAAGTAGACAAGCCATTAATATACTGCTCCTTGCTTGGGTTCGGTTATCATTAAATTACTAGGTTGGGTATTGAAGTGAAGATACTTGCATAAATATGGACTTCGGGCGTAGAATCGGCTTCCTTTTCTGTTATATATTAATTAGCTTCTTATTCGTCTTCTGCTGAAACACTCGCTGCTTCGCTACCTCGTACGTGTTGGTAGCCACCTTTCTCTCCCGTAGCCAAGTGCTTAGCAAGTTATTAATTGTCCCCGTAGCGTCAAAGAAACCTTCCCCGGGACCTATACCAGTCTATGAGACGAAGCGCTTCCTCTCCCGAGCTAGCTATCGCTTCCTGCATGAACTGACTAACCGCGCTCACGGCATACTGTCTGGCCTTAGTTTCAGATTGACGTCCAACGGCGTGTGCATCCAGTCATTCCGAATTTCGCAAGCATGTCGTTGACGTACTTACACAAGCACAAGTGAAAAGCGTCCCCCGGAAGACCAAGGTGCTTGCGAAGTATTCGATACACCGGCTTAAAGATGCCATCACTCAAGGGCATCTAAGAACGTTCGTTCTAGTGAAGAAAGATGGAAGTGCCCTTATACTTATAGAGAAAGGAAGATTCCAATTCGTTTTACTTTCTCTTGTTTTTAGTGCGAGATCGTTGAGATCTACTAAGTCAGCCTTGGTTTGCCAATCGTTCGGAGTGCTACCTGAGTGAATGAGAGCATAGCGCAGAAAGAGACATCTCTAATAGGAGACTGGTAAGAGCATATAGATCGACTTGAAAGAGACTTCCAGTCTCTCAATCATGATGGGGTATAGCACATTTATGAGATGCTAGTGAAAGAAAAGAAGTTGGCCGAAGAAAGAAAAAGGTAAGTGCCTAATTCTTGCTTGTTGAATAAGAATACTTTCTCGTGCTTGAAGCCTTGCAGCCCTCTCCGATCGAACTAAGAAGGAAGGAATTCGCCCCTGACACAGTAGTATTCTCATAAAAAAGCTAAGTTGGACCAATTCCCCAGAGCGAAAGCCCAATTTATGCCCTAGCGAAATGAAAGTTTTCTTCGAAAGCAGCAATTAATAGGCTAAAGAGAAGTTGCGCAGCGGCTAAGAAGAGGAGTTCTCTTGCTTGGTGTTTGTTGTCCCTGTCCTATTGTTCCGTTCTCATACACTGGCTCTAAAGTTTCGCTCTATGATGAGAAACAAGATCCTTACCTTTCGCGAGAGTGATGCTTAACACAAGAAAGTGAAAGTTGGTAGAAGGTGTTGATCTAATAGTAACTATTTTAGGAAGCGTACGTAGTTTCTACTGAAACTAGGTGCACCGCTCAACTATTAGTTTCGTTTCGTTTAGTAGAGCCATAGGAGGCTTCCTTCCTCAACTCCCGAGATGATGCATGATTTGAGATCAACCAGAGAGGTCTTCGTGCACCTATGGTCCTTCCTCAGGTCCCCTTCCAGTCCCGTATTTGAACACGAGGAGGTATTATCCGTCAAAGCACAAGCGTTATGAACTGTCGTTTAAGGCACCTGAGCCTGAGTCCGATGATCCTGTTCTAGTAGATGCACCTGAGCCAGAGTTAGATTAGACTGTTCTAGGGGAACTAGGTACTTGCCCAGAGCTCCCAGCGATTAGTTAAAAGCATGTACAGCGGGAGCGGGTGAAGAGGTAGTATCCGTCGACTATCCCGAGCTTTTTGCCTACAAGGCCTGCGAATACCCTCCTAAGTGAAAGCGAACAGGCGAATAGGCCGGGGGATTAAAGGAAAACGGAGATTCTAACGTCTAGACGTTTGTTTAAGGGGGGCAAGAAAGCAAGTCGGAAGCTTCTCATTTCATTAAGGTACGTAGCGAAGAGAGATCATTCGTTCGACTCGATGAACTAGGAGCAAGAGAGGAAGCAAAGCAAGATAAAGAACGCAGCGAAGGAGAGTAATATACTTTAAACCTCTTGGCCAGGGCACTAAGGGAAGTGAATACGAACAGGAGATGAAGCATTTAATAAAAAAAAGAAATAATTTGCCCGGTCCTAGCAATTCTAAGAATTCAAAATTGTGGCTATATGTAAGAGTAAAAAAGAAAAGGGCCAGAGAAACCGACGCACTCCTCATTGGTAGGATTGGATTGTTCATCCGAAGGCTTTTTTTTGCTCCTCGATCCGAGTCTCGTTTGATGAAATGATGCTTACTATTCTGTTAGTGAGAAGCTAAGTTCCGCTTTAAGCCCGACAAGCGGGCAAGAGAACTAGCCCTAAAAGCAGGCAACCAAGAGAGGTAGGCGCGGAAGGAAGTGCTTCCAGTCGATTGAAGCGGAAAAGACTCCCCTCACTAGAAGACATTCCCCTCGGCCCTAGAAGCAACCAGAAGAGAAAGCCAAAGCCCCCAACTCCCCGAGACAGCTATTGGCATCAGGGGGCAGCGATGACCAGGACCCGCACCCCCGGAAAAAGCGAAAGGCTCTCGTTCGGCCCTCCCTATAAAGCCTTCCCCTCGTTTAAAGAAAGCCCTCTCTGTGAGCTAGACAGCGAGTCAGCATTCGTCCAACTATTTAGGTCCATGATCCCTCGCCCGGTCTCTAGATGATAGGATTCCTTTCCCTTTTATTTTAGACTCTCACCAGATCCCCTTGGCTCAGACAACCACACGAGCGTCTACACCAAGTTTCGCAGTCACTACGCACATACAAGGCAGCCCGAGTAGCGCCTCCATTTATGCAGGCCCTATCAATAAGGCAACGGTGGCTAAATTAATATGGGCGGTTGTGACTAAGAGATTTCGTTGTGGGCGCTTGTCAATCGCGCTTACGCCCCTTGGCAAAGTTTTGGGGAAATCTTCATTTCAATTAAAGACAATCTTTTGGTTAAATGGGTCCAGTGGTAGGTTCAGGAATTCCCGTTTCCACAATCTTGTTGCCTGTACCGCCGAGTTCCACGAACGAAGAGAAGGAATGATTTGTTTGATTAATCGCCTGAACCTGCCTTGCCGGGAGGGGTGGCCTAATCACTAATAGATCTCTCAACGAGAGCCTCATTCTGTCTAGAGGAAATTGCTTCGGCGAATCCAGTTGATTAAGTCGTTGTGTCCGTCGATACCCACCTGCTTGGAGTGCGGGTAAGGGCTCACCTGTTGATTGTGTCGTTGCATGCTTTTTGGTAGAGCCAGCCCCCACCTCCCACGGCTACAGCCAGCATCAGGATGGTACCTATAAAGGTATAGGCACCAGTTCATTCAGTCAATGAAGCTGCAGTCGGTTCTGATGATTATGCCGTTGATTCGGTAGATGAGAAATTCATTAAATAAGGCTTCCGGTTCAGCGATAGATGTAGTCGATGGGGGTAGAGGGTCTGCAGATACTCGTCGAGCTCCTCATTGCCCCAATCTTCCCTGTAGGCTTCCTGCTCCGCCAGCGCGACAACTGTCCAAATCATTTGACGCTTCTTCTCACTGAGCAGCTCCTCGACTTCCACTTCAGGTTTGGGGAGCTCCGGCAGGGGGACTTGAGTCTCAGCAGAACCGACTGCAGCTTCTCTCTCCATTCCCGTCATCTCCCGGGTCCTCAACCTAATTTTCTCAGTTGGGGAGCAGAGGTAACCTCGAGCGGTGGCTGGGCAGTGATCTTTGTGGGAGCGGGGGTAGCACTCGGAAGGCTGGCCGGGCTTGTGTTCTTCCGAGCGGACGAGGTCGGCTCGGTGACCGAGGGCTTGTGTGGAGGCGCATTGCGAAGTATTAATAGGGCTTGGACGTCACTTCTGAATTTCTCTGCTTGCTTTTTGGATGGGCCGCATATATGTCGAACGGATTCACAATAAACAATCATCAAAGGCGATTGAAAAACATAAAAAAAAAGAAACGCCACCCTCGTGACGATGTAGGGTCATAGAAAGATGCTTGGGGGTAGTGGCTGTAAGTTCGAAGGGTTGTTTCTTACTCGAGTGAGGAGGAATTAATATACTGGCGATGTGAATAAGCAGAAAAGGAAATAATTTGGGTTTGAACTTACGTTCTCTGTATGGAGCTAAAGAAACCTATTACTGGAATACCTACAAAGAATGATTGACCATCCTAGTATATTAATTGGGCCCAACAAAATGAGAGTTTAGGACCCAAGAATTGAATTAAGAAGCCTTATTTAATGAATTTCTAATCGAGAACGAACTTCGCTCTCGAGCTACCCCGTACTTGTGCGGATTGATGGGCTGTTTGCGAGGAAGTCCGGATACCACGTCAAAGGACCTGGCCTAAGCGTGATAGAAGCCTATAGCAATCTGGTTTTTCCCACTTTTCTAGTTACTGAGAGAGAGGCCAACTCTACAGTTCGCTTGTTCACTTCGTTCAAGGCACGAAATACAGAGTTCCAGAGGCGCAATTAATATACTGGGCCCAACTATTGAATTGAAGATGCTGTTCCATAAAAAAGAATAGAATGACTACCCGAATCAACCGGCGTTAAAGAGGCCGTTGTTCCAGGGAGGTCCAGTATACTTCGACCAACGGGAGGTTCCTGAAGACTCGAACCGTCACAGGGTTTCATTCGTTGGACGGCTAAGGCTTGGGCATTGTAACCACTACAAAGCCGAAAGCAAGAGGTGCGTAGCAGCGTAACAGCTACAGTAGTATGTGGCTCACCTTTAGTGCCTTAATTCGCTGTTAGTTCTTTAAGGTCCTAATAAGGTGCTCTTGTAAGGAATCGACATCCGGTCACACATCGCCAGTATATTAATTGCGACCGTACCACTAATGTGCTACCTCTTGAGCAAATTATTGTACTACTAAAATAAAACAAACTGGGAGATCAATGGCAATTATGAGGCATGACCTAATAGAATAGTATAGATGCCTAGTTGATTAATTCAGAGGTACCGTACCGGTCACAGCTTATTCGTTTGCTGGGCTGGTTTCAGCATTCCTTGTAACATCGTTCTTCGCAATTAATATACTGGCCTTCCTTATTATGACTAGTGCGAAAGTTAGTAAGTAGAATAGGTCTACCTTAATTTTATATTTCTTTTTTTATATATTAGTCCTGTGTTTCGCATAACGAGTGCGCCAATTAATATACTAGAGAATAAATCTTTTTTACCAAAACCCTTTTGGCTTGTTTTTGCCCGCCCATTTTTCGAAATGAGGTTTATTAGGAGACACATTAAAATGTGCCCGCCCGAAAAAGAAGAATTTTTTCATCCAGCATAGGTCGAAAGTGACTCAATTTGCCAATTCCCCAGGTGCCAGGATATTCATTCCAGTATATTCATTGGGAATATCAGATTCATTTCATAGCTGATCTAGCGCCCAGTATATTAATTCCTCCAGCTTGAGTAGCTCAAAAGCTCGCTACGCACCAATTAATATACTGGCGCTCCTGTTAGTCGCACCTTACTAGTAAGAGGTCGCCAATGTTTATACTGGGAATAGAATGGATTGGTCCCAATTAATATACTTGGTCGGAGTTATTCATACCTCCCTGACGGTCGCCTTTGTTCCCCGTTAGTCGAGTAATCCTCTCTTTGTTATGGCATTTCTTCGTGTTAAGATTCGCGTATAAAAAAAAATACATCTCTCCCGCAGCGAAACATAGACGCATAGTTTCCTCTCATAAGAAGGAGGGAACGATAGACGCTTTTTTTTATTATATTAATTCGATAGCACGAAGCCACATCTATAACAGTTTCTTTTAGTTAACTAGTTCCATGCCTTGACCATTTGTCCGTTAAATTATCAACGGGGTCGATCACTGACACAATGCCTTACTCAATATGCGTGGGGAAATGGGAACAGACCATTCTTTGGGGATATAAAACCTTATTTTCGACTCCCTTAGCTAGCGCTCCCTGGTGCGGATCTTTCATTCAAAACATTGGAGTGACCTCGCGGGTCTATGTAAATAAGATTTTTTCAAGCCCCCCCCAAGCCCCAATGATCTACGGAACCTCTCAAGGAGACTAAGGGAGAATACCAAAGAGACACGGGGAGTACGGGACTACTAAAGGAGGAACCAATCATAAGACATGTTGATCAAATGCGGGAAAGAACAGAGAATTCCGAAAACAAATATCTATTTTTTTGTGAATTGTATCTATTTCATCTAAATGAAATACTTCCTCACGCCTACTAACCGAACGAGAAGGTAGCGAGGATGCGAAGCAGATCGTGGTAGTTGGGAAAGAGCTTATTGATAGATATAATCAAATGTAGTTCCCAGTATATTAATTGGAACTATTTCACGAGTTCGATAATAGACAGAGACCTCTCATTCGCTTGACCGAATTTTCCTTTTTCATTAGTAGACCCTGAACAATGACCCGAACTCCCAAGAAAACTAGGTAGCGTAGCTGTCATGGTTTTCGAGATTTCTCTAAGCGAAAAGGAGAGTTTACCCAGTTTTGAATGAGCGGGAAGTACTTACTCATGTACAAGACCAGAATAGCTCTTCCTCCTTCGTTTCGCAAACCGCGATAGCTTCTCGAATGAGCTACGAACCTCTATCTCCATAGAAATTCCAATAGAGCCTTTCTCTTTTTTATTCAGTATGACAAGCTCATTATTCTTGCTGACTGGTGACGGGGACTTGCTTATGAGTCATATCACAAGCCCGATTCTTCGTCCATAGAGTATGATTCCCAATTGCTTCCACTTCTTCTTCTTCGGTCTTTTAAGGGCTTAGACTTTAGATAGCGAAGCGACTCTATCGCTCTCTATTGATTATGGGGCATCTATCATTTCACTATTTTGAGGCGCTAATCGCTATATATTCTATGGGAGGCGCTAATTAATATACTGGGAAGCGGAACGAAATCTATCGAAATTCTCACTTTGCTTCTTGCTACATATTAGGTACTCTGGATTGCCTTGGAAATGGAGAAAGCCGGTTACCACCCGTTGCAGCTAGCGAAGCGTAAAAAACACTTGATTAGTCAGGGTAATTGAACTAAAGAAAATCCCATTACTGATAGAGATTCCAGTTGGTTGATCGAATAGTCAACCATGCTGGTACCTGAGATTGTGAGTAGAATTCCTATAGTTAGATGTCTCGAACAAGAGCAGAAGGCAAGCAAGCAACAAGTGTTGCCTTGCGAAATTAGTGGCCAGAGGTTCTAAATAAGATTCCAGGAATCCAAATTTGGGTCCCTGAATATTGAGTTTTAGAGACCTAATGAGTGCCAAACATCTTTGGTCGAATTTCGATAGGCAAGAGAGATAGAGAGGATTGCGCTGGGCAAAATTGATACGAAATCCGCAAATAAATATACTGGCAACCAGGGGTACAATCAATCTATCAGCCGACATCGTTTACGAAGTTGCACGATCGATTTTCTCACTTCCGGTAAGTCTTTCAATAGCTTCGACATCTAATATAGAGTATCAAATTAGATTCTTTCCAGTGAGCACTTCCCCAGTCCCCGCATCGGGGTGACCGATCCAGTATATTACGCAAGAGCTGGAAGAACTCAATCAACTAAGAGCGCAGTCCAAATTAGATTCTTTCCAGAGCGAGCGAATGAGCTACAGAAGCAAGTAGAAGAGAGTGAGAGAATACACCTGTTTGTTGGCTAAGTTCTTAGCTAAAAAAAAAATACTAGAAGGAGCCCAATGAATAACGAACGAGGTCGCCCCCAATTAATATACTGGGCTATTGGTGAAGCCTATTACTCTTGGTACTACTATTGATTTCCCCCTATTTGACGCGAGAGCAGACGGGTGGTATTTCCCGCCCAATTAATATACTAGGCCCCTGTATACTGGACTTGGGTGAAAGAAAAAGAAATAGTAGCAATGGAACAAGGCTATCTATTCTATATCTGGGCCATTAACCTCCGCTCTATCTATCCAGTATATTAATTGGGGAATCCAAGAGTTCTATGCATAATCGAAGTTACCAAATGTAAAGGAAGAAGTGGCGACGCGGGTCATTACAACCACTCCCCATAGTCGTGCTCTCTTAGATCTTTCACGGAATTCTTTATATCAATTTGGCACTCGAGTTGTTCATTTGACTTAGCACATTTCTCGTATAAATCGTGATTTTCTCACCGCGGGCTAAGCAATAAACTG
The DNA here is from genome assembly GCA_030737875.1 of Allium sativum. NCBI lineage: Eukaryota > Viridiplantae > Streptophyta > Magnoliopsida > Asparagales > Amaryllidaceae > Allium > Allium sativum. The sequence continues at coordinate 34,021 of JASFAX010004596.1, forward strand.
TTGAACCGAGCGCTCTTGTTGTTTGATTGCCCTTATCGAGTACGGCTTACCTCTTCTTCGACTTTCTCTGGATCAGGTGAAAGGCATAGTGTTTGGGCGAATGCTCATCGACCGGAGTAGTGAATTCTATATATGACCCCCGGGGTCATATGTGTAATAAATAACCTGCCCTCCCGAATTAATATACTGGCACCTCGTTTCACTCCCTTTGGTAGAATAATACCTGCTGTTTCCTTTTCCTACGATTGCCCATCCAATCCAATAGTAGAAGACTTCGCTACCAAGACTATTGGAAGAGGCCTCTTTTTCAACGAAACACGTTTCCGATCCATGTCTCGTGCACCTAACGATTAGGTCTATGGGAAAGCAGTAAAACATCGGGAAATGAAACTCTTTCTATTCAATCTTGGGCCCCCTGGATCAAATATCGCACGAAGCATAGGCTACGCTCCTTTGGTAATCGCTTACTAATCTTACTTATCACCCTCAAATCAACATTTAGACAGATAAACAGGTCTCAGATGTGAAATTCAAAAATCGGCGCAGGGAATTGAGGCCAAGCGGTTTGAACACCGATTCTAGCTATATTTTTATGTACAAGTATTGGGGAAAGGCCAGAGTATATTAATTGGCGGCCTTTGTGTCTTGTCTGTTCACAATCGAAGCAGTCAATGAGGGTATACCTCCATTGTGGATTTCGTTCTTACCCGAATTGTGCTTTACACTATCCATTACCAAACTAGCTATCAGAGGTTGGTGTTTTGTTCAATCCATCGCCACAGCCGTATATTTCATCCACAACCGAGTCCCCTCTTTAGACCCTGCCAAGCTCTTTTGATACCACTTGTTTAGACCAAAGCGAAGCGAAGAGATTAAGAACTAGTGCTGTCGTGCGCGAAACTGGGCGTTGAACAGGTAGATGGGGAACCAAAGTGGGGGTATACTGACTAAACTGATACCGTTGCGGAGACTGCAACCGAATAAGCAACTTCTCCTTGTTGGGCCCAATTAATATACTAGGCCTCGCATATTGAAAAAATTCTTAACATCTGCTGGCGTAAACGAATACTAGAACTAAAGTAGAAGCCTCTCATTTCTTATTCGAGAAGTCAGCCCAATAATAACCGGTCCCACGGGGGACCTTAAATTCGCTGCCCTAGCCCTTGAACGAGTGGTTTTGGGTAAACAAATAAGGAAGATTATTTGATCGGTGATATGGTATCATCGGGGGGTAAATGATAGATAAGACATGGGGACGAGGCGACCGATCCATTCTATTCCCAGTATAAACATAGGCGACCCAGTATCAACATTAGAGGTCCAGTACACTTCGCCAGTATAAACATTCGGGGAGTATTAATAGGGAGTCTGGGTAAGCGAGAGTATTCTCAATATGCCATAGTAGAGTGAACATCATTTGAAGCGTGCCAGAACGCCAGAAACACCATTGGGTTCGGTATGTGGGAAGAAATGTTGTTCCGCTTATCACATTCGTCTAAGATTGAGGCATGATTCTGGATGAAGCTACCGATTGGGAAGTTACAGCGAACAACACTTAGGCACTAATTACTACGGCGCTGGGAATATCAGAGGTGAAATATGTTACGTGACAGGAATGCTATTTTCTTATAGTTGGTTTAAAACCGACGCAATTTATTTGCCACTAATGTCCTTCTTTATAGTATGCATTTCGTGTAGTGAGTTTCGGATAATGATCCAATTTTTTTGTTCTGCCTTGGGCTGCAGGAAGTCTCTCATGCCGTGCTATTGCTCCTGATGTGGTAGTGGACCTGCTTTGTCCTTCAATAAAAAAGAAGGGCTTCCGGTTGGGATCAATTACCGTAGTGACGAATTGATCTGTACGCTCAATCGCTGCCGCTGTATTCTTCAGAGTTGTGAAAGTGGAATCTATGAGCATCTATCGCACATAATGCCAGGGAACCCAAGCTCGCCCTCAACCTAATAGTAATTACACTATGCCTGGGCCTCAGCAGAGAAAGAAATCCTTTAGGGGGAACAAGACCTTCGCTTTCAAGAATCTACCTCTGGTCTCTCTAGTGCAATGCTAGGGCTCCGTAGATTCCTCTGCCCCTTCATCCAGAGACCCGGCTTAGTTTCCTTATGATTCACCCGGGGTTGGCGTATGTGAACTAGATTAAGGGGATGCCCCTGTCTACTTGTATATGAGGGAGTCTATAGGATAGTCTACCCAAGGTGCGTAGCGATTGAGTGGAGTCCCGGAACTAGAATAGAGCAAGACGGGTATCAACCCCAGTATATTAATTGGGGAGAATCACTCAAAGATGTGCGAGCCTCTAGTTCTGCCTGGCCTCATCGAAAGCATGAGAATCAGAGAGCTGAGTTGATCCAAGACCTTCCTTGAAAGATTCCCCGCTCCCTGACTGCATCTATATCACTTTGCTACTGATCTCCTGGCAACAGAGATTCGCATCTATCGCACATAATGCATGGGAACAGCTGTTTTTTTTCACAATTAGATGGGAGGAGGAAGGAATTTCTATAGCCGAATAACACGCCAACCCAAGACCAACGCCAACCACTCCGTCTGTTAGGGGAAACTCAAGTAGATATAGAACCTGCTGGAGATAGAAATCAACTAGCTCAATCAATCACATGGATCTTTCAATGAGCGAAAAGATCAATTCCAAGTTCGGTCACAAGCATGGATCAATAGTGGACTTCGCGTTGACTTCCAAATGATGCCGAGTTTGATACCACTCACTTCCCTTAGTACAGAGCCCGAAAGACTTACCGAGGTGCCTACGAGACTTAGGAGGGAGGTTCTCTACCAAGGAAGCGCCAACCAGCGCCACAGCCGTTACAAAACCAAGAATCCAAATGGAATCAATTTTACTGGCAGCCTAGGCGAACTAACGGATGCAAGGCGACCTCTTCTAGAGGTCCACAAATCATAGGCTAGGCGACCTCAGTATATTAATTTGGCGAGCGTAAGTGAGGAATTAATCCCCTGACGTATATTAAATTGGGTCCACACACTCGTCCGACCTCGCTTGAGTTGAGTCAGCTCCTAGCCTTCTTACCGGGACAGGTCGAGCCTGTTTGAACCTCTCCGGGATTCAAGCTATTCCCACCTTCCATTCTCGCTTTTACCGAAATCAGTTACCCACAAGTCATCTTCTTTTAAGATTGACGCTTTCAACTGAGAGTAAAGACATTCCTTTTCGTTTCAGGTGAAAAATATCTAAGAGGAGTCTTATGTTGTTTGGCACTCTTTTACCCAGGTGTGGACATGTTCTTCTTCATGAGAACAATTATATTCCAACTTGGCAAGATCCTTACTCTACTAAGACACCCGCGCACGCGCATTAGTAGAATAGCGCAGGAATACCCAAAGGATAAAGAAAGATTACGTTACCTGCACCTCTCATCCACATCCACAGGAAAACCGATTGACTATCTACTATAGTAAGTTAAGTAGAGTAGACTGTTCTCCTGTCCGGACCCATGATCCTGTCTATGTATATGGTCTTTTCATAAAAACTGGCACCTTCTAGCTCCTAAAGTCAAGAGAAGTCAGTGAAAAAGGGCCTGAGTCAATCAGTCGTAGGTCAATCCAAGACCTCTTAATTTGTATCCTGATTGGTTCTTGCACACGCTTGCTTTCCAACATGAGCTTCTTCTGAGCCCTCAACATGGCAAATGAAGCCAATCTTGTTGACCAGCTCGGGGCTTGCTGGGTCCAAATGGCGTCCGTGTAGTGCAACATTTTCACTCACTCTCTCTTGAATGAGATGTCAAACGCAAGCAAGCACCTCTCTTTGGATGACTGATCAACACCTGAGCTACCCCCTGACGAAAGCACAGACCTATCTATGGTCTCCTGGTCACCGAAACCCCCACCAATAACTAAGATTGCTCGGGGTTTTCTGACCCCCCAGGTCAAGATCAACAGGTTGGCGCGAAAGAAGAGAGCAACGAATAATGAATGATCAGGAAGGGCTGGACCTCTGAACTAGCCCGAGGTGCGGAGCGAAAGATAGGATTTTTAGCCATTGGAAGCTGCTGGAAGGTTTATTGGCATTGAAGTGGTGCTTAGCCAAGAAGAAGGTAAGACGCCCGGATTAATATACTTGGCCTCTGTCTTTGTTCGCGAGAATGGATTGATAAGGTATGAATATGAAGCGAAATAGCTTGGTTCAACTGGGAGGAAGCAGTCCTTCTTGTTTATTCGATCTACTCGTAAGCTCAACGACACCGGTCCAGGAGAAGGACTACAATTGTGCACATGGAGTCCAACCTGGATCGAGATCGACAATCGACTCCATCTCTTTCTGGCTGGCTATTCAATAAAGTATCAAATCATTTTTGAAATCTGATCACCGTAACAAAATAAAGTCAAACACAAGAAATTTCCCTATTAATAGGGCGAACACACTTCAATATGAAAGGTTGGTTGGCAGTAAAGGCTATTCCTGATCTTCGGGAGCTGCTATAAGTAGCCATGTAGGCAACTTAACCTAATTCCGAATTTCATCGGCCTTTGGTACCTAGCTCCCTATGGTCGCAAAACCTAAGGAAGACTTTCGACTATTTTACTAGTTTCAGACTCGAAAAATCAAGAGTTCGGGATGAAAGAAAGGACAAATGCCACAGAAAGAATAGCAGCTGCAAGAGATTCGACAGTTGGGATTCGGGACCTGATTGACCTAATCAACCCAATATCATATGTCAATTTTGAAAGAATAAGAATAAGGGCTTAGAGCCTAAATATCACTAGTCAATCCGTAACTGAAAGCAGGAATGGAAATTCATCCATGTTTGCATGATATAATTGATCAATAGGATAATAAATTACTTGAAGAGGCATATTCATATGAAATATCCCCGGATTGATGGACAGATTCCCGGAGAGATA
>JASFAX010004597.1:0-38917 GCA_030737875.1 Allium sativum
TTTTATTTTATATATACGAACTATAGAAAACATTCATGTGTTGAATATAAATTCATTCGTTGAATAGAAATTCATGTGTTGAATAGTATTCGTGTTTGAAATAAATTGTTTTATAATAAAAATCATATTTTTATCATCTATATAAACTATATAAAATATTCGTGTTTGAAATAAATTGTTTTATAATAAAAATCATATTTTTATCATTTATATAAACTATATAAAATATTCGTGTTTGAAATAAATTGTTTTATAATAAAACTCATATTTTTATCATCTATATAAACTATATAAAATAGTCGTGTTTTGAAATAAATTGTTTTACATTAAAAATCACATTTTTATTATATACATGAATTGTTAAAAATAGTGAAGTGTCGAAATAAATGTCTATTGGATAAAAATATCATTTTTATCAAATGTATGAAAAGAATATGGTTTTGAAATCGAAGAGTAGATTATATATATATATATATATATATATATATATATATATATATAAATATAATTAAAATTAATTGAATAACTAAGCTGCAGTTCGTGTTTTGAAACAGTGATTTCAAACGATTAGTGCGGGAGATCCAACCATCGGATTTTCCCGAAACTGAAACCGTTGGGTTCGCTTTGGAAATATCTTTCCAACGACACCAACTTTGTGAAGATCCAACGGTTGGATTGTCTGGAATGTTTAATTCAAATCTGAAGAAAAACAACGCCAGAATCGATTATATATATATATATATATATATATATATATATATATAATTAAATTAAATCGAATAACGACGCTGCAGTTCGTATTTTGAAATCGAAACTTCAAACGAGTGTACCGGGAGATCCGACCGTCGGATTTCCCCAAAACTGAAACCGTTGGATTCGTTTTGAAAAGATCTTTCTAATGATATAAAATTTGTGAAGATCCAACGGTTAGATTTTTGGATATGTGTAAATCAAATCTGAAGAAAAACAGCGCCATGCCCGCGTTATGGCCTGAAGCGTCGTTTGAATAAATTGGCTATTTTTAAATAAATAAAAATAGCGGTAAATCATTATAAAATATTATAAACGATATGGAATGTGAAATTTAGAAACTAACTGAAGGTTAGCTAAGTCGAATGGTTTCCTGGGTTTTGATCTGATGTTGGTTTCGACCTTCGGGGTTAATATTTGGGAAATCGTTCTCTTACTGATTTACGGTTAGTGACTGATGAATTGGAATGAGGCGTATGTTGTGTTTGTGTAGCACTTGTTTATTATATTAGCGAGTTGCTCAGAAAGATCGGGTTTATCCCATTCTGAATAACTGAATCGACGATAAGAAATCGAAGATGAAGACGGTGGTTGAAGACCAGAGATCTTCACCTCGGTTGGATGATAACTGATGTCCTGATTGGGAGGCATCCCGAAATATGGATAATGAGTGGTGATCGTCCAGACGTACGTGGAGATCGATGGGTATGCGAGGTATATAATGCCTCCGGTTTCGTTCAGACCCAGAACGGACTTGTAAATGGACTGTGTGTCTGACATTGGAAATCATTCTGTGTGATTGATAGCCATCAGTTGCATGGTGTGAATTGCCTGTGTGGCATGCTAAGATGCAGTGATCAAGGCTTCTATTGAAAAGCAAAGTCTTGTGGTTGATGATCAAAGCCCGGCCTGTGTGGCACAACTTTGTGTATAACGTTAATTCGCGAGCCTCACACCACAGTATGAACCAGAAACGGGAGAGGACATCAGGGAGGGCATGCGTTTCCTTCTAGCTAGAGGTGGTGTCAGTGCTTAAACTGGATGACATTTATATTATTTTCACCTATGTGGTTGTTGCTGTTGCGAGGCACCTCGGTTATATCGGTCGATCCGGGGCCGATGGAGTCATTCGTTGGCTCACTTACGCCCCATAGGGCGGGGAAACGCATTGTTCAGGCATTTTAATCCACATCGGTGGACCGGCCCTGACGATCCAAAGGCTGACTGAGTACTTTCCTGAGGGGCGGGCTAGAGCGTCTCGAAGTCGGTAAGGACTATCTTTTGCCTTGGTTCATGATGGAAATCCAATTTCCAAATCCGACACCATGCGGTTTTGATTGTAAACCTATATTTGGCGACATAGTGGCATGGGACACTCATGTTGTCTATGATTGATACTTATGATTTGAAATTGTTTTTGAAACATATAAACACTAGTAATAATTTCAAATTCTTTTGTTTTATTCGTATCAAGCATATTTTGGCCATTATAAGGTAAAAACTCTATCCTTCGGTTTGCGTTGCATTGTGTGATGGGAACTGAGTCTTATAATGGCTTCATTTTTATAAAAAAGCATTGCGATGTTTAAAAGAATTATTTGTTTTAAAGCACTGGCAATCCAATGGAGTAAACCCGTTCCGCGAAAGTGGTATGGTCCTATGATTAGCCATATTATAAAATGTGTTAAGTAGATTTCTCATACCAGTCCCATGACTGACTCGTAGTTTGTTTCACTTGCAAACTCGGGTGCCCCATTTTCTACATGGGTAGCCTTGTATTCAGGTTTTAGCAAGCTCTTTCTGGATAGCTGGAGCTGAAGATGGATTCTATCATTTATCTCTTTTTATGCTGTTCAGCTCCTATTGTACATATTATGTTTGTTTTCCGCTGTAGACATTTATGTATAGCTGAACTGTATTTGTACTAAGTATTATCCTGCATACTGTGTAACTTTGATGATTACGTTTATCCAGTATATTCTATTGTGCATTATCTGGCGTATTTACTTATTTCTGTTCTGCTATTATCTGTTTATGTGTTATATTCCAAAGATTACCCTTGACACCGTCGTACGGGGTTTTGGGGTCGTCACAACGTGGTATCAGAGCTTTGGTTAAGCTTAGTGCTGGAATATAACATATGAACGAACTCATCAGAAATAAAACCAGTAGTGTTCTAGGACAAATAACTCATTACAGATAGGATCAGTAATATCCTAGTATGAGTATAGCAGAATGAAATAACACCTTGATAGATACATTTACATTTAAAGTATATGTCTCTATGTTTGAAATATCTTTTCTATTGACCTGACACTTGATCTGCTATTTGCAGAAGTACTAGAAAATGAGTGTCATAAACAGAAGGAATGCAGAACCAGATATTGAGGCCCTATTAATTAAGTATCGAAATATGGGTGGAATACCGTTCTCGGGTGAAGAATCTATTTTGAAAACACAAGCTTGGATTCGTTCTGCTGATAAAATCATTGACGGTTTAAAGCTGAGAGATGACCAGAAAAGATTACTGTCATCTTGGGCACTCAAAGACGAAGCTTTGTTCTGGTGGGATTCGATTATTAAGGATAATCCAGAAGGTGATATCACCTGGGATAGATTTAAAGTGATTTTTCTAGAAAGATTTACTCCTCCTGAAGCAACTGAGCGGTTATGTGATGAATTCTCTTATCTAATACAAGGATATATGACCATTCCAAAATATCATAAGAAATTCAATGAACTTTCTCATTTTGCCCCGCATCTGATTCAAGATCCAAAGAGGAAGAATCTGAGGTTTATTCATGGCCTGCAAAGAAAATACCAGAATAATGTAATGAGGAATGTGAAGCTTCCTTTTTCTAAAATGATATACATGGCTTACCAGTATGAGGATCTCGACAAGAAAGGTATGTTGCGTTACGAAGAGGAATTCAAAACTAGCAAAAAAGGTGAGTCTGAAACTGATCGTCCTGAGGCCAGTACGATGTCTAAAGTGAGTAAGAAGCCCAAAGTCAATCGAAAAAGGGCCAGATCTGGGAAAGAACCAGTAATGACTGCCACATGCTCAAGCTGCAATAGGCAAGGGCATTTGGCGATAAGTTGCAAATCGTGGAACAAACGAAGGAAGAATGGATCTAAACCCACTAAGAAACAAAAGAAGTCTCATGATGAAAGGAAATGCCTTAAGTGTCACCAAGAAGGTCATATTGCACGGGAGTGCCAACTCTCAAAGAAATCTGAAGCCGTGAAGTAGCAGAAACTTCTGAACCCTCAGCTAGTCAGGGAAGACTTGATGTTTTAGAAGGCACGCTTAATGTCAAAAACATTCCACTTAAAGTACTGTTTGATACAGGCGCATCGCGAAGCTTTGTTGCAAAGAATGCGGTTAAGAAACTGGATTTGAATTTGAAGAAGCTCAAAGAACCAATGACTGTCCATAATCCGGTTGGGGGTTCTCTCGATCTTAGCTGGATTTGTGCGGTGCCTGTCTCTTTTTCCTGTTATAAGTTCCCTACCATCTCTATCATCATGAATTTTACTGAATTCGATCTTATTTTGGGATTGGATTGCTTAAACAAATATGAGGCAGAGGTTAGATGCGCCGAGAGGGTTGTTAGGGCAAAGAATAAATCAGGGAATTATATAACCATACCATGTGAAGGCCCGAATTCAAATAGAAAAGACTTTTGGTTAGCTCTAGATGTTTCTCCTGCTCAAATAGAAAATATCCCTGTAGTCACAGAGAATATTCCGGACCTCATCAAAGATATTCCTGTCGTAAAGAATTATGCAGATGTGTTCGAAGAAGTTGTCAGCTTACCTCCGCAGAGAGAAATTGATTTCAAAATTGCTTTAGTCCCGAATGCAAGGCCAGTAGTGCATGTTATTCGGAGAATGACTCAAAAGGATAAAGAAGAACTAGACAATCAAACTCGACAACTTGTATGGAAGGGTCTGATCAGGCCTAGTTTCTCTGATTGGGGAGCAGCAGTGGTGTTCGTCCCAAAGTCTGATGGTACTCTGCGACTATGTGTGGATTATCGCGACTTGAATAAACAGACAATAAAGAATAAATATCCATTGCCGCGAATCGATGATTTATTGGATCGTCTGAATGGAGCACAAGTATTTTCAAGGATGGACCTAGCTACAGGCTTCCATCAGCTTCGTATTGCCGAAGAGTGTGTTCCTATGATAGCATTCAGAGGTCCAGACTTATTCTATGAGTGGTTAGTAATGTCGTTCGGCTTATGTAACGCTCCATCTTACTTCGTCGATTTGATGAATCGAGTGTTCAGAGGAGTCTTGAATACGTTTGTTCTGGTCTTTATTGATGATATTCTAATCTTCTCTAAGTCAAAGGTCGAACATGAAAAACATTTGGAGCAAGTTCTAGAAATTCTGAGAAGGAATGTATTGAAGGCTAAACTTTCCAAATGTATATTCTGGCTGGATGAAGTAAAGTTTCTTGGCCACGTCGTATCAAAATAGGGAATTGCTATGGATCCAAGCAAAATCACAGCTATTCAAAATTGGAAACAGCCTAGTACTCCTACAGAAGTCCGAAGTTTTCTTGGATTGGCTAGTTATTACTGGAAGTTCGTTAAAGATTTTTCGAAGATATCTAGTCACTTAACAAAGCTTACAAAGAAGCACTCAAAATTCAAGTGGACTCCATAATGTGAGGAGGCTTTTGAGAAGCTAAAGTTAAGATTAACAATGGCTCCAGTGTTAACGATAATCGACCGCAATTAGGACTTGAAAGTTTGGACAGATGCCTCTAGAGAAGGCCTTGGTGCAGTATTAATGCAAAGAGGTCAAGTGGTAGATTATGCTACCCGTCAGCTGAAGCCACATGAAAAGAACTACGTTACTCATGATCTTGAGTTGTTGGCTATCGTATTCGCTTTGAAAATCTGGAGGCACTATCCTCTGGGTGAGAAATTCGAACTATTTACAGACCGTCAGTCGTTGAAGTATATGTTCACCCAGAAAGACTTGAATCTGAGACAGCAACGTTGGCTAGAATTTCTTGCAGCATACGATTTTGAGATTTTGTACACTCCAGGGAAAGCCAATGTCGTGGCCGGTGCGTTAAGTAGAAAAAATGAAATGATCGCCAGTTTTATTATTGCGACTTCTTTGATTGACAAGATATCTGCTCTCCAAAAAGACGATAAATTTATTAAAGGAATGAGCCAGCGGATTCGTGAAGGCAATACTTCAGATTTCCAACTCGATAGCGAAGGGATTCTGAGGTTACAAGGACGAATTTGTGTTCCAGAAATTCCTGAACTCAAAAGAGATGTGCTTGATGAATGCCACAAATCTAAGCTCAGTATCCATCCGGGTGTGAGTAAAATGTATAATGATATCAAACGAACATTCTGGTGGAAATCGCTGAAAAAAGACATCTCTATATGAAACGACCCAAACTCCCCCGTAAAGGAAAGCCCGGATTGCTTTGAGAACAATACTCATCAGAACACAAACAGAAGAACATTTTTATTGCTATTAACACAATTACATCAGAGTACAAGAGTATTCCAGAGTACAGATAAATACCTTACATTGGAAATACAATACCAGAGTTTAAATTACATTTAAATACAGCAGCGGAAAATATAATACAAAATACAACTAAAAGAGATACACGGATACAGAGCTTGCCGAATATCGCTTCAGCTGTAGACCAGGATCCTGTGAATGTAATATCTGCAAAACCAAAACTACTAGCTGCCCGTGTGGAAAATATGGGCACCCAGAGTTTAGGTTAAAAGAATAAACTCCAGGTCAGTCATGGGACTGGTATGAGAACTCAAAACTAATTTAACTAATAAGACAAATCCAAGGACCACGCCGCTAATGCGGAACGGGTTTTGTTCCAATGGATTGTCGGTGCATAAATTAAAGTAAATCGTTTAAACAACGCAATGATTTTTGGAAAAATGAAACCATTATAAGACCCAGGTCCCATCACACAATGCAACGCACACCAGAGGATAGGGTTTTACCTTATAATGGTCAAAAGATGCTTGATACGTATAAAAACGGATTTTGATACTATTAGTGTATATATATGTTTTAAAACAATTTGAATCATAATGTATCAATCCTAGACGGCATGGTTACCATATAGCATGTCGCCAATACTAGTTCTACAATCAAAACCGATGGTGTCGTATTGGAGATTTGGATTCCATCATGAGTCGAGGCTAGGGGCAAGCTCCTCTCCGATTCGAGACACTCTAGTAAATGCCTCAGGATCCCCCGCAGTGAACCCTTGGAAGCGGTAGGGCCGGTCCCCGCCTATGGGCAGTGGATTAGTTATGCCTGAACACACGTTTCCCGGTCCCTTTGGACCTATAGTATGACCACCAACGGCCTATAAAAATAACGAGGCGCCTCAAAATCCATCATCCACATAAGTAAAATGTCAGCGCTGGTAGGTCTCTGACATCACTCTAGCTAGAAAGAAACGTGTGCACTCCCTACGGTCCGTATCCCGTTTTTGACTCATACCGGGGTGTGAGGCTCGCGAAGTAACGCTGTACACAAAGCTATGCTAATTAAAGCTGTGCTTCGATCATCATCCACAAGGCCCTGCTTTTCAACAAAAGCCTTGATCATATGCATCTTAGCATGTCACATTGTCAGACCATACTATATCATCAATCATCTACCAATATATAACAGGGTGTTAGGCAAGAGAATAAATTCTCCACCACCAAACAGCTATATATTAGACAGAGATCAACGAGTACAATATAAAGGAATACAATGTCAGACACACAATCCATTTATTAGTCCGTTCTGGGCCTGAACGAAACCATATCCAGTAGATCTCCTAATACGTCTGAATGATCATCAATTTTCCCTCATCTTGGGTGTACGGTCCAATCAAGATATCAATAATCATTCATTCGATATGGAAATTTCCCGGTCTTCAACAACCGTCTCCATCGTCGGTCTTCAATCGTCGTATGAATCATTCAGAATGGGTAAACCCGGTCTTCCTGAATAATTTGCGCTATTTAAAATCATGTGTCTAAAACACAACCAACGCCTCATTCCCATTAAGAAAATTTGTTTATTTAAAAATTCTTTTCATTGGAAACTCTCTTCTTTAATCTAATTTAAGATTTCTCAAAATTCTAATTAGATTCAATCTTCTAAATCATTAATTAATGAGACATTTTTCATGTTTAGAATTCAAGTAAAAGTTAACTTTTATTGTCAAATATTATTTCATTGTCATAACTTAAATAAAGTAAAACCTTCATTTTCATGTTCATATCATTGATAAAAGAATAACCTTTATTTCTCATTTCATATTACCTGTTTAATTCAATAAATAAAAGGATAACTTTTATTTACGTGTCGTATTTCATATTCATTTCATAATTAAAAGACAAACCTTTGTTTACCATTCTTATTTTATATTCAATCCATAAATAAAAGATAAACTTTTATTTATAATTCTTATTTCATATTCATTCATAAATAAAAGATAAACTTTATTTATAATTCTTATTCCATATTCATTCATAAATAAAAGATAAACTTTATTTCACACTTTGTTTCATATTCCTTTTCAAAATAAAAGATTAAACTTTTATTATCCTACTTTGTTTCATTAAAACATGTTTGACGGTTCTTTAACATACATAAAAGAATGGCCTTTATTAGCAAAATATATTTAGCATTCCTAATCTTAATAAAAGATTAACCTTTATGAACAAAGCAAATTCGACGCTCTAATCTTAAATAAAAAATTACTTTTAAAAAAAAACAAAACATATTCGCCGTTCTAAATCTTAAATAAAAGAATTGCTTTTGTTTACAAAACCTTTTTGGCTTTCTTTAACTATAAATAAAAGAAAACTTTCATTAACGAGACTTATTTAGAATTCATTAACTCATACAAAAGAAGTATCATTTATTAATAAACATTAACGTTCATTAACCCATGTAAAGAAGTATTATATATATATATATATTTAGTATTAACATTCCTAGTTTTATATAAAAGAAATAATCTTTTATTTGTTAACATTAGCATTCATAGTTGCATAAAAGAAATAATCTTTTATTAATTAACATTAGCGTTCATTCTGAATAAAAGAAAATAATCTTTTATTCCTAACCTTACGTTCATTCAAAGTCAACGGTTGAAATTCGCGAACGGTCGCTACGCGAAACGTTCTATTCAAGCCATTGAATAATAATAAATAATATATTAATATTATTTAATTAATTTTCATTCAAAACGTTTCCTATTTAGTATAAATTAAAATTATTAATAATAATTGCAAACTTAGATTTAAATAATAAACAAGTTTTGACTTTTCAACTTCCTTTAATATTATATTGATATAATATTAATGTTTCACAGCGTTCACTTTTGAAATTCAACTTTCAGAATTAATCATTCATTAATGATGCATTTATGTTTATAATATCAAAAGAAATATTAACTTTTCAAAAATACATATTTTGAATTTCAAATCTCCATATTAACAAATTAATAAATTCTGCGTTAAATATTACGTTTCCCAAAATGTTACTTGGGATTTCAAAATCTCCTATATTAATTAATTAGTTCTGTATTAATTATTATATTTTCAAAATTATATAGTTTTAAATTTCAAACTTTAATATTAATTAATTAATTATTTAATACTGCATTAACCTCTCACATTAGATATATATTGTTGTGGTGGCTGGATATGCCGGGCGGGTCCGGGCAGTCTTATACCACAACTCAATCTAACCTCGGGTCAAGCAGAATCCATTCATTTTAATTATATAAAAATAAACGTAAAATTGAAAATTTTCAAATTTCAAAACTTAAATCATTTATATTTAATGAATGAAATAAATGGTATTGACCATTTTCGCCAAAAATAACGTGAAACTATCTAAACAGCTTTGTATTATTAAATGACATTAAACGACATTTAAAACCACAATAAGTTCTTTTAACGAGATAACCTTTTGAAAATGTTCAAATTATCTTATTTGGAATGAGACCCACATAATAACATAAATGATACTTCAAATATTACATTTACAACATTTTCCTACATTGCTCAATTCACCTTACATTCGATAACATTCATTAATTTATGTAAATGACTTTCAAACAACATACATTAAATTTGACATATCAACCATCACACAATTATCTTTAACAATAAAACAACCAAATAACAACACATTTAATTGTGCACTTGAGAAATTGTGTGCAAATATTTACCCAATCAACGTACATAAGTCAGGTCACTTATGTACGGAAGTGTAACATATATAATTTAACATAAATAACACTCGACATTAATTATCCAGTTTCAATTTTCAAAACATCGCATTAATTCATAACACCAATTAACAACATCAATCCACAACCATTCATGTATAATATGAAATTAAACCACAAACAATCATCTCAAGCATTTAAAAATATTTATTTATAAAAAAATAAATAAAAAAATAATTACTGAAATAAAGAATGAGTGAGAAAAGAGTTCTCACTCTCTATTTGACATAACAAGCCATAACTAAAAGACAATTCTAACATAAGTGATGGTTTTATTCAGATATGACAACTCTAACATAAATGATGGTTATAAATCAACCATTCTATTTTGTCAAAGATGACAATTTTATTAACAAATAATATATTAACAAATAATTCTTTCATTCTACATTGTCAAGATACAAATGACATTTGTTCCAATAAAACATATGTTAACAAATAATTCTTTTATTCTAAACTAATATGATAAGGTGATATTTTGGTTAAGTAGACATATGATTAACATATAATTATCTTATTCTAAACTAATATGTTAAAGGGACATTTTGGTCAACATTTAATCTTTTAATTGATTTATCCTATGCATTAAAATGTAAAAAATGGAGTTTTCCTATGTAAACATTTTTACGCAATAAAAATGAATCTTTTCTATGTTAACATTTTTATATAATAAAAAAAATGAAGCTTTTGATCATGTTACATTTCATATAACAAAAATGAAGTTTTTGTTATGCTAACTTTTTATATAACAAAATGAAGTTTTTATTTCACGATAATTTATATATATATTTTATATAAATAATTTTCATGTACAACAATATCACGCAATAACAAACCAAATCACAATCACAACAAACCATCATGGTTTTGTACAATCAATAGTGTCGGATGCTGCTAAGCACCGTTTATATTCTAATATAAATTTAACTGTAAAATAATTAGAGTGAAAGGAGTTCTCACCTTAATGGGTTTAAATGGGCGGTTTTTTGAGCTTTTAAAATCCGAAAATCTGAACTTTTGATCGGAAATTTTGACAAATCCGGGCGTTGTTTGACGAAACCGACGACACCAGTAGCTTCGTATCGTCGATACCCTCGTGTTGACATATAATTTGTTAGGGTTTGGAGAGATTTGGATTTTAACATGTTTTTGATGGAGAAGAGAGCAGCCATTGTTGAGAGGAAGTAGAAAGAGTGTAGCTTTAGGTTTAGAGAATAGGTTAGGGTTGGGGAATATGATATTATATAGAAGTAGGTAAGTTTTTTTTTTTAATTAGACCCCTAGGTTATTTAAACCTACATGTTGCTATTCTAAGTGGAATACAGATAATATATATTTGAAAAATAATGGAATGAGAAAACAAGAATAAATGGAATGAGAGAAGAGAGAGTAAATGGAATGTGTCTTAAAGAAATACATTAATTCTTTCCTTTATTTGTCTTTTATATCTTTTACCATTCAGGATTTTTCTTTTTCAGTCTACGAGGTATTTAACTTGATTAGTGTCATTTTTCCTTTTTACCTTTATCTTAATTGTTATTCTTTAATCCTTGCTACTATTATAAATCTTTTCTTTAGGGAGCTAGTCATATTCTACTAGGTTGGCTATGGAAACACTTCTAAAATCTATATCCATATTTATTATAGAATAATTCCTTCCGCGATTCATAATTAGAAAACACCTTTTCTGTTTTCTTTCTTTTTTGTTAGGTAGTACAAAATACATTAACATCTCTATTTTGTATTAATCTTTCTTCTTTTAACATTATCCTTGTAATGACATCCATTGCGTTTTAATAAAAATTGTAATATGAAAATCTATTCTTTTCCAACCATCCAAAATATTACTGACTTTCCAAATTAGGTTATATTAAATTCCCTTTTTATTACCCTTTTGCGTATTTAATTAACATAGTTACTAAAAAAATCATATATAGGATTACGCCCTTTGTCCTTTATTTTGAGATGCGTCTAGCTGGATATAGCAAGAGAATTAATTTTGTAGAAAAATAAATAAGTTCGTTTTGTGCGTGTCATTTAATTTGACATTTAATAAATGATTACAAGATGGAATGACGTCAGAATTCAGGCGAATCTTGCCTAAATTACTAGATGGTATTCTAAGTATAACACCATTTTTCGTTTTAGAAAATTTGATCATCCGTGGGCCCGAATCTTTAATTTCGTGCTAGAAACACACAAAAGGGGAACAACAATTGTTTGTAAATATGGTTCGTATTTTCCTTGTATTCCACAAATTGATGGATTCCTTTTATCATCATATAAAAGAAGAAAATTATTAAGTGAGCATTAATAGAAATTAATTAAGCACCTATCTAATTGAACATATATAGAAATGAACACTTGTATGTTAATTAGACCTCAAAGCAACAGATGTCGCTTCCTTCCTAAAATCTACCCACGTTGCTCCCTTCCTCTTATTTTTTTTTCTCCACTTCAATCATTATTATTTGTTTTATTTGATAGCAACAAACATATAATTCGAACGATCCACAAAATCCATGTTAAACTTGAATGCATATCCGTTTTGTTGTGCTGAATTCATTGGTCAAGCGTCTTGATGTATTATCCATGTTTAACTTTTTTTTAAATAAACTGTTTTTAAATGTCCAAAACTCATTAAATTAATCAAAAATAATATTTTATTTTAGTCCTAAAATTCCGGGTTGTTACACTATATATGTTAGAAGGTGCCCTACTTGCCAACAAGTCAAAAGCGACCAACATAAACTGGCTGGATTGTTGCAACCACTGGACATTCCAGGTTGGAAGTGGGAACATGTTTCCATGGACTTCATAGATGGTTTGCCCAGAACCACGAAAGGAAATGACAGTATTTAGGTGATCGTAGATCGCTTCACGAAGACCGCCCATTTCATACCTGTCAGATCAAACAGAACTGCTCAGAGTCTGGCACAGATATATTTCAAGGAAATTGTTAGGCTATATGGAGTGTCGATCAGTATAGTTAGTGATAGAGATCCAATATTTACTAGCAAATTCTGGGAGGCATTTCAAGTAGAACTGGGGACAAAGCTGAATCTAAGCACCACCTATCATCCTCAGACAGATGGTCAGACTGAGAGGGTGAATCGTATACTAGAAGATTGATTGCGGGCTTGTGTTCTAGATTTCGGTGGATCATGGGAAGACCATTTACATTTGGTGGAGTTTTCATACAACAACAGCTACCAGGAAAGCCTGACAATGTCACCATTCGAAGCATTGTATGGTAGACCGTGCCGATCTCCTGCTTGTTGGGTCGAACCTGGTAATAGACTTGTATTGGGACCTGATATGATCCGTGAAGCTGCAGACAAAGTCGATTTCGTTAAGAAACGATTACTCGCCGCTCAAAGCCGATAGAAGAACTATGCTGATTCGAGAAGAAGAGATTTGGCTTTTTCTGTTGGTGATTATGTGTATCTAAGGGTTTCTCCAATGAGAGGAGTGATTCGATTTGGCAAAATTGGGAAGTTGGTGCCCAGATTTATTGGTCCATTCCCTATTCTTGAACGGATTGGAACTCTCGCTTACAGAATTCAATTACCGGATTGGTTGCCTGGAGTGCATGATGTATTTTACATATCTCAACTTCGAAAGCACGTTCATGATCCAGACTTGATCGTGGAAGAAGCAGCGCAACAGGATATTGAAATTACTCCAGAGCTGGTTGTGAGAAGAGAGCCGCTAAAGATCATTGGCAAAGAAACCAAAGAGCTGAGGAATAAGAAGGTTCACTTAGTCAAAGTGCAATGGAATGGAGATCTACGAGATTGTACTTGGGAAACATAGGAAATCATTAAGAAAGCCAATCGTAAGTGCAGGGTGGATATCTCTGATTGACTCTGGTGCAAGGTACATTTACCATATTTTGAAATTTCCATTATGTTCTCTCCTTCGTGTATATTTTCTTTTCATGGATGTAAACTTCTAATTCTATAGTCTGAATGATTTTAAAAGAGTATAGTAATTGATTAGTATATTTTTGAAAAGTTAAAAATAAAATTGATTGTTGTTTATGTTGTGTGATAGTGGATTTGATTAATTAAATTATTAGAAAGATAGTTAATTTAATCAATGAATGAAGGGTAAATGTATTCGATTAAATCACGTATTGAACTGATTTGAAAATAGATAGAAATATATACATATGCATTATATATGTTTGAACAGGTAAATGGATTAGCTGTTGAGTAAAGAATTTATTTGCGTGCCCGACAAATAGGTAAACCTTAATGAGTTGGATGCGAAATATTATTATATCAACTCCTGAGAATGCCATTGGATGCGAAGTGCTGGTTATTCTGTGTGTAATAATAAACGTCGCCATAGGATAGTAACAATTAATTTTGAACTACATTACATGGCATACTTCTTGAAGATAGGCATACTTCATCATATGCCACATAAGCATTTGGAGCTTGTGTGACGAGGTTGAAGATTTGCCATATGAGCGAGAGGCTTGTATGGCAATGACTATATATTACAGGTTGAACTGATGAATGATATGGACCATATATAATGTAACGGTAAATTGCCAGATTAATAAAAACCCTGCCCGGGTCTGGAGATGACAATAAACACGTCTCTGTGGTCATTAAGGCACAAAAACCATTTATAGGATGACGAGAATTTATTCCCTGGAGTTATGATCTATAAACACTCCCCTGTGGACACCGGAATATATCACTATAAATATGTGCATGCTTATTAGGATTTATTGGGTACCTAATACGGCCCAATAAATTTCCAAACCCCTCCCCGTACAAAGGAGGTTATGGCGAAATTTTTAGAAAATTTAGGGTGTTAGCCAAATTTTTGAAGAATTTGAAAATTCTCAGAAAATGAAAAGTTGGAGAATGGAAGCCAGATTGAAAGTAGAGTTGATTAATTAATCTACGTTCGACTTTGTTCCTTTTCGGGGATGAAAAGTTTTAAGCGGGGGAGATTGTAACAACCCGGAAAATCTGAACCAGTTTGAAAATTTTAATTTGGTTATTTTGGTGGATTTTAAATATTTAAAATAAATATTTTAAATAATAACGAGGAAAAGTAAGTTTGAATCGACGTTTGAAAATGAATATAATTATTTCTAATTATAAACAAGGCCTGAAATGGCGCGGTAGTTTCGAAATTTCAATTCAAACTTTGACTGACTGTACCGGGCGCGAAACAAAACGGATTTTAGTGAAACCAAAAATATTTAAATTTGTTAGTGAATACCTTTCTAACGAATCTGAAAAATCGAAGTTTCGTAGCGGGAAGCAAAAGTTATGGCCAAATGAATTTTCAGAAAGGTCGCTATAGAGTTTATACAGCCCGTGAAAATGGCCATTTTGCAAACGACCTCAGAATTCGACGAAACCACTTTTGTTGGATGCGGGATGTCAAATTATTGCTAGGTTTCAAATTTCATAATTTTTGAAGCTAGTATGTGAGCGTGGAAAAGGAAAATGTGTTTGGTCGATTTCTATTAAATTGGATCGACCAGAAAAGGGCCATTTTTCAAACGGTCTCAGAATTCGATGAAACTAGTTTTGTAGGGACCATATCGTCAAAACATAGCTAGATTTATTTTTCTGGAATTTTTAGAATCAGTATGTGGCCCCGGCAAATTGAAATGTACATTCAAATTAAATATTGAATGATTTATATTTTAATTTGGAGAAAAACTGACTGAGACAGTCGAATGGACCTACGAAACATATCCCATTGTGTTTGGAATGGGGGTATTTAACTAGGGACGACAGTCATTGGGTTTGGATTGGAGTTCGTATGAGATAAGGGGTATTTTTGGTTTTTTAAAATTTATAAATACAAAAAAATCCTATTGGCCACATCATATTATCTCTCCCCGAAAACCCTCCAGATCGACGACGATAATAGCTTCCATCTTTCCCGTTCATTTTTTGATCAATCCACGCACCATTATCCTTCCCTCCAGTTGAAGATTTTGTAGAGCTCCTCGAGATCTTTAAATCCATACAAGTTTGGGAATTTATTGTGGTGAATTTGAAGAGAACGATCGCCAGGAAGTCTCCGACTTTGAGCCGCCGCCCAGCCTTACCACCGCCGTCGAGCTAGTCATCTCTGGTGGCGCCGGCAAGCCACTTCCAAGCCCTTCGACGCTGCGCAGCCCGATCGTCCAACCCCTTCACGGATTTGACGAAAAATCAATACCTAGTTTTGAACAACTTCAGAGAGGTACGGCTGAAATTATTTTAAACTATTCTATAGCACTTTAAAGCGCTACGGTTTTTGACTTCACTATAAAAATCATATCTTTTTCGTTTGTTGATGAAATTCAGTGAAGCAAGAGACAGTGGACTCGTGTGGACGCCTTCTACATTCTAGAAGAGACCGGATATTTTTCTGAGCCTTCTGCTATTTTTAGTGGAGTGGAACCCAATGTGAGATTTCTGAATTATAAACGATATGGAAAACGACGATGTATAAATTATATAGTCGATGTATGAGTTATATAAGCGTTGTACACCTCATGTATAAGCGTTGTATAAGTTGTACGTTCGATGTATAAGTTATATATGCATTGTAAAAATTATATATGTATTGAAATAGAAGTGAAATACTTATATATATATATATACGCCCCTCGTCCACAAACCATGGACGATATTTATTGGTTGTGATTGGTGTGAAAATTGGTTGATAGCGAATGGTTGGTTTGAATTGTTTGTGGTTGAAATTTATTGATTGTGGTTGAAAAATACCCGTTTGTGGTTGAGAATTATTTGGTTGAAACCACATAGGATTAGTTTGTGGAAAAGAAAGAAAAAAAATATACATGCCGCCCGCATGCAAACTAGATGCATGAAATCCCTATTGTCAAAAGCTGCAAGGCTTTAAGGTAGAGCGAGGAGCCGTACTAGGGACGGCCCCGGTTTTAACTACCCTGCCGTTATGCTGCCGAAATTTTGAATAATATTCATGTGTTAGAATTATTTTCATGTGTTGAAACTATATTTATGTGTTGAACAGAAATTCATTCATTGAATAGAAATTCATGTGTTGAATGGTATTCGTGTTTTAAATAAATTGTTTTAACAATAAAAATCATATTTTTATTTTATATATACGAACTATAGAAAACATTCATGTGTTGAATAGAAATTCATTCGTTGAATAGAAATTCATGTGTTGAATGGTATTCGTGTTTGAAATAAATTGTTTTAAAATAAAAATCATATTTTTATCATCTATATAAACTATATAAAATATTTTGTGTCTGAAATAAATTGTTTTATAATAAAAATCATATTTTTATCATCTATATAAACTATATAAAATATTCGTGTTTGAAATAAATTGTTTTATAATAAAAATCATATTTTTATCATCTATATAAACTATATAAAATATTCGTGTTTGAAATAAATTGTTTTATTATATATTAAGGAATAACTTTCACCAAGGATAGGTTATGCTTTCAAAAGATTTTTTTTAAAATGAGTATATATGATTAAAGATGTCAAGAAAATTTGTTGAACCTGCTTATTAGAAAAATGATCTTGATGTTTATATATACTCATAGGAGAAGTATTATATAATAAAAACTCAAATTGCAAAAAAAACGAAGGAACGATACACTATTGGAGTATAGTGTTAAAATGGGAAATATAATTGTGTAAGCTGTATGTAGATTGTTTCATTTGCATCCTGTCTAGATTCGAGTACAGAACTTGGAGCATTTACAGCAATTCAAAAGAGAATTTATCATTCAATATCTAATGGAAAATATCGACTAGGGTTTGTGATTGAACACTTAAGATTTATATCATGGTTGATAACAATGGAAGGAAATCAAAGTTTTCGTATCAAAGAGCATAATCAGAGTCCATAGTAAAGGATCGAAGAAATTTTACTTGTTCAAAAGTAGAAGTTGTTAATTTGAACTACATATATTTTACGAGAGTAAGAAAGGTAAAATTATGGGGGAAACTTCATATGGTTTTATCTTGGTATGATTTTGAGGGCGAAATCCTTTTAAGAGGGGAGAATATAATAATTCGGTCATGACTGGCGAAGATCAAATGAACAAATCCCCATGGTTTAAGAGAAGATGGAATGAGAAAATGAGTAGATGTCTGAATTTTCATCTTTAGAGAGCGCATCACAATGCTTTACACACTTTGTCAAAATTAGAAAGCAAAGGAATTAATGT
Source organism: Allium sativum (assembly GCA_030737875.1). Lineage (NCBI taxonomy): Eukaryota > Viridiplantae > Streptophyta > Magnoliopsida > Asparagales > Amaryllidaceae > Allium > Allium sativum. Next base: position 18,276 of record JASFAX010004597.1, read on the forward strand.
TACTAAGAATTGTGTATTGTGCATATCTTCCCCTGAAGACACTCTTCATTTGTGCTTGGTTGCAATTTCTCCTTCTTTTGATGGGAGAAGATAAAGAGGAGAGGTAGTCTTTCTCCACCATGAAGAGACGGAAGGAAGAATGGTTTAACATATTCAAAGCCACCAAATGGAAAGAAGGAGCCACTTATGAGGTGTTAATTATGTTGAAGGTCATGGTGAGGGAAATATGGAATTAAAGAAACCAAAGGTTATTCAATAACAAAACAAAGAGCAAAGTGCAAATGTTTCATGTTATTTCCAGCAGTATAAGTCACGAGATTATTATGTCATCATATGCATTTGATGCTCAAACTTATGGTAGATGGATGTAACTTTCCTTTACCCCTTTCTTTTCTTACTCTCCATGTATCTCTATCTTTTCTTATCACCATTTACATTGTAAGTTTTTCTTATTGATATGAAAAATGGAAGGGGTCATTCAACCCCGATGGCTTTGCCAAAAAAATATTCATAATTTGGTTACCTCAATATTTGAATCAGTTTAAAGATCCAAATATGTATTATTGCTAAATTATAATGAAATTCAAAAGGATAATATATGATAATGAACTCATTTTAGGGAACTAGAATGAAAAATATTTCCTTAGGTGAAATAGTTATAAAATAACTAAAATCGTTTTATCAATAAAACAGATTTTTAACCATAAGGATCGCTAATGGTTCTGGATACATACATTTATTTTCATAATTAAATAAGAAAAGAAAATAAAATTTTATATTTTATTTTTGAATTTTAAATATATTGATGCCATCATTAATAAGGATATTATATTCAATAATTGATTTACGGATTTAAATGAAGAATTTAGCAATATAAACAAGCACCTACCCCTCATTTAGTCACACACATATTTCTTCTTCCCTCTCGTTAAGCTCCATAATATTGTCATTAATGGCTTCAAAAACTTAAGAAAATTTAGCATAATCCTTACTTACTTTTCAAAGTTATACCAAACGAAATCAAAATCCTCTAAAACTCTTCCAAAAGTTCTTATATCATCATTAGAAGACTCTACACCAAGTTTTAAGTCAAGACAAGAAAACTCGAGGCACTATCTATATTAGGCCAAGCACATGGAAGGAAGAGAAGAAAGTTTGAATTACATTGGTGCAATCGTAGCGGAGCTATAGCAAATTTTAAGAACTTTAGAAACCAATGAAGGTGAGGAACTAACTTTATAGATGACCCTAGCTATCAATATGTTTATGAAATGATTATGCTTTCTATGTTTATGTTAAATGATTATTATGTATGAAATCATGATTTTTTATCAAGTTTGGATGATAATATGTTGATTGTATGGATAATTTGACGAACCATGTTGAATACATGTCGATGAGTATAAAGGAAATTACTTCCTTTATTAAAGGAAACGGTAAAAATGGAATGGTTAAACCTCTTGAAAATGTTTTGAAATGTTTTAAATGTGAATAATAAACATTTCTAAGTGTAAGTATGAAGTTTATAAAGAATACGGAATTTCAATAAATTTTAGTGTGTCGTGTAATGACCCGGAAAATCTGAACCAGTTTGAAAATTTTAATTTGGCTATTTTAGTGAATTTAAAATATTTACAATATAAAAATGTGATTTTTGGGTTTATCGTGAACCGTGTTTTAAATGACACTGATTCTTTAACCCAGTTAAAGATTAAAACTAAGTGGAGTTTTAATGAATCTTTAATTAGATTGAAAAGATCGAGAAAGGAGTATCACCAGTTTTACTCCAAGCGACAGTTAAATCTTTAATTAGATTTGAACGTGAAATGGTAATTGAATTTACCGATAACAGTGTGGTATCCAACGGTTGGATTGTCTGGAATGTTTAATTCAAATCTGAAGAAAAACAGCGCCACGGCCGCGTTATGGCCTGAAGCGTCGTTTGAATAAATTGGCTATTTTTAAATCAATAAAAATAGCGATAAATCATTATAAAATATTATAAACGATATGGAATGTGAAATTTAGAAACTAACCGAAGGTTAGATAAGTCGAATGGTTTCCTGAGTTTTGATCTGATGTTGGTTTCGGCCTTCGGGGTCAATATTTGGGAAATCGTTCTCTTACTAATTTACGGTTAGTGACTAATGAATTGGAATAAGGCGTATGTTGTGTTTGTGTAGCACTTGTTTATTATATACGCGAGTTGCTCAGAAAGACCGGGTTTAGCCCATTATGAATAACTGAATCGACGATAAGAAATCGATGATGAAGACGGTGGTTGAAGACCGGAGATCTTCACCTCGGTTGGATGGTAACTAATGTCCTGATTGGGAGGCATCCCGAAATATGGATAATGAGTGGTGATCATCCAGACGTACGTGGAGACCGATGGGTGTGCGAGGTATATAGTGCCTCCGGTTTCGTTCAGACCCAGAACGGACTTGTAAATGGACTGTGTGTCTGACATTGGAATTCATTCTGGGTGATTGATAGCCATCAGTTGCATGGTGTGAATTGTCTGTGTGGCATGCTAAGATGCAGTGATCAAGGCTTCTGTTGAAAAGAAAACTCTTGTGGTTGATAATCAAAGCCCGGCCCTGTCACTCCAAAGGCTTGACTGAGTACTTGCCTGAGGCTCGGGCTAGAGAGTCTCGAAGTTGGTAAGGACTATCTTTTACCTTGGTTCGTGAAGGAAAACCAATTTCCAAATACGACACCGTGCGGTTTTGATTGTATATATATATGGCGACATGATATATGGTACCCATGCCGTCTATGATTGATAGTTATGATTGAAATTGTTTTTGAAACATATAAACACTAGTAATAATATCAAATGCTTTTGTTTTATTCGTATCAAGCATATTTTGGCCATTATAAGGTAAAACTCTATCCTCCGGTTTGCGTTGCATTGTGTGATGGGAACTGAGTCTTATAATGGCTTCATTTTTGTAAAAAGCATTGCGTTGTTTAAAAGATTTACTTGTTTTAAGCACTGGCAATCCAATGGAGTAAACCCGTTCCGCGAAAGTGGCGTGGTCCTGTGATTAGCCATATTATAAAATGTGTTAAGTAGATTTCTCATACCAGTCTCATGACTAACTTGTAGTTTATTTCACTTGCAAACTCGGGTGCCCTTATTTCTACATGGGCAGCCTTGTCTTCAGATTTTAGCAGGCTCTTTCTGGATAGCTGGAGCCGAAGATGGATTCTATCATTTATCTCTTTTATGTTGTTTATCTCCTATTGTACATATTATGTATGTTTTCCGCTGTAGACATTTATGTATAGCTGAATTGTATTTGTACTAAGTATGATCCTGTATTCTGTGTAACTTTGATGATTACGTTTACCCAGTGTATTCTATTGTACATTATTTGGTATATCTATTTATTTATGTTCTGCTATTATCTGTTTATGTGTTATATTCCAAAGATTACCCTTGACACCGTCGTACGGGGTTTTGGGGTCGTCACAACGTTTATTTCAAAACACGACTATTTTATATAGTTTATATAGATGATAAAAATAGAATTTTTATTATAAAACAATTTATTTCAAATACGAATAACATTCAACACATGAATTTCTATTCAACGAATGAATTTCTATTCAACACATGAATGTTTTCTATAGTTCGTATATATAAAGTAAAAATGTGATTTTTAATGTAAAACAATTTATTTCAAAACTGGAACCGTTGGATTCGTTTTGAAAAGATCTTTCTAATTATATAAATTTTGTGAAGATCCAACGGTTAGATTTTCATATATGTGTAAATCAAATCTGAAGAAAAACAACACCAGAATCAATTAATAAATATAATTAAATAAAATTTAAAATTCACTAAAATAGCCAAATTAAAATTTTCAAACTGGTTCAGATTTTCCGGGTCGTTACATGTTGCGAAACAATAAGTCGTGATATCATTCCCTAAAAATTAGATCTTTTGTGTATGGAAAAACACGAGTCCAAATTCTTTGAAGTAAGATTTTTATGAATCCTTATAACCATATCTTTCTAGTGTATTTAAAAAAAATCAAAATTCCATTGAATATATTTCGAAATATTACCAAAACAAGATTTGAAAAATAAATCACGGTTTTGCAGTTCAAACTTCAGAAAATGAAATTGTTTGAAATTGAAAATTTTAATCTCTTAAAAATGTGGAATAAATCTTATAAATGTTTTAAACTGTTTTAAAAGTGATTTAAAATGAATATGTGAATTTTCCAATGACAGTAAAGTGGTTTTGGTAAATTAAGCTAAAACAACATGTTTCACAACACTTTTTGCAGGACTTTTTCAATGACAATGAAACTTTAGTTTAAAATCAATAAATCTTTTCCAAACCTCTTATGAATATTTTCAAATGATTAAACGCATGTTTTAATAGTTATTTAAAATATTATAACGTATTTAAAATAATAATTAATGATTGAATCTAAAAAAAGTTATAATAAGCAATTGTTTTAATTTTGGCTTTAATAACCCGACGAGTATGCCTAATTTTTCTACTCATGAGATTTAGTGGGGTGTTTAACTAAGAATATGTTTAGGATAAACCAGTGATATGGCCCCACCTGGACCTTGTTCTGAATGAGGGATAGAAAAGGTTGAAATGTCGGAAATGAGTTTAGAATAGAAGTCAAGTTTTCTTAAGATAAATAAATCATATTTGTCAAAGATAATCTTGTTGTACTTAATATCAAATCCCGAGGAGAAAATTATTACTATTCATGAGAATTTAAAAGGTGTTTACATAGTTATTAGATGAATAGTAGAGATTGAACATGGAAATTAATATCGAGTAAAATGAGTATGATTTCTTCGGATCTATTATACTAGAATGGACATACCATCCCAAATGAATTAGTGAATGAGGTTTAATGATCCCATGCATACACAGAAATAATGTTTGAAAGATATACATCCCTAAAAGATGTTTCACGAAGGAATGAATTAAGAAATGAAAAACACCCAATATCACTTAAACAGTATTTTTACGATGATTGATCTAAAGAGAGCAGGATCAGATTTGAGTGATTCCTATCTGAAAACCACTTCGGACCAATCGACGTTTAGAAAGCAAGATGATGAATGATAAGGACGAATGAACAATAATTACGGAGATTGAACGAAGGCGTATTGTCACTGGCCCTTGGGGAATTTTCCCACATTAATAATCAACAACAGATATACGTTTAGATCTTTGATGCAAGTGCTCCTTGCTGTCCATCACTAGGTTTATCCAAGGCATGGTATGAGGAGTACCTTTGGTTTATCCAAATTCAGGATGAATTATATGGACGACTGATTGAAGTTACACTTCTGATACATGTATATTGATATCCATAAATGTTCATCTATGGGTGGTGTGGTAAGTTACTCTTCCGCACTATATACGCCCTTCCCTAGGATATAAGAACTTAGAGATTGTTCACTAGTGGGAATTATTTGTGTGTCAGAAACTTGGCAATGTGACATTCAAAGTCAAGGTTGTGCTTGGTATAAGGTAATCGTTGACCTTTATCTTGATCATCCAGTAATTGCTAGAAAAGGTCACATGTGAAGGCTATGTGGGTCACATCCATTAGGATATGATCATTATCTTTCTAGATTACTCTTTATATGTTGAGTATGTGGTTTATGTTGGGATCTCGAAATAGGTTGGTTATGACCATGATGATGTCATATACAGTCAGTGCACCACCTTTGAGTCTGTGTAGATGAGCCATTCTTACTTGGAGTGCAAGGCAGGGAGTCCTGGGTGCATCCGTACAGAGATGTATTATACAAAAGGTAGTTCCTAACCTTGCCATTGTATGGAAATCCATTACCCCTAAGAGCTGCAAATTTTGTTTGTAGAACCCTATTAGGGGTGCGAAATTGAATAATGGTCATGGTCTTATGGGATACCATTATTTTTCAAATAATGCATGCAAGTTTCTCACACCAGTCCCAAGATTGACCGAGAGTTATTTCTTCTTTAAACTCTGGTTGTCCTATTTTCTATGAGAAGCCTAGTAGCTCAGGTTTTACTTGGATCAATTGAAGGGACCTTGGAGCTGAAGGATCTTAGGATAGTCACATATTACCACCCTTACTTAGTTTCATTCAGCAATTGTAAGGATAGATCCTATAACTGTCCAGGCTGACATTAATAAACACTCTAGTAAATATGCCTACATTTTCCGCTATAACATTTCTATGATGAAATATATATACATTTCTCCATCATGCAATATTTTTTTCTTTGTACTTTCTTTCTATTCTCTTTCTTACTACGAATAATTCGCTTCTCCAGCACTTAGTTTGATGGCATGTAAACACCATGAATGTATTTGTGTTAATTTTCTAGGGTCAAGGAAGCGAGTCGTTTCACAACTGGTATCCATATACTAGTAGGCGAGTATGAATCACTCGCGAGCAACTAACATTAGCTCCTAAAAATTAAGTTAGAAAAAGCATGACATGATGATGGGGGTGACCACCAGTTGCAATGCTTTTACTTCTCTGAGCTTGGAGTACGAATCGAACTAAGACATCCACGATCGTCTGTCGCCCTAACTCTATCCTTCAAAATTTGGATTAGAGTACTTTTGAGGCATGAGTGTTCCTGTAACATCCTGTATTTTTACGGTATAATAATTAATTTTTTTAATTATTTAAATAGTGATTTAGAGATTTAAATTGCTTTTTAATTAAATAATATTGAATATTTAATTAATATAAATAATAGAATAATATATTTATTTCTGAAATAGTCGAAAATAGCGGAATTCGCAATATTGTATGAATTGTATTATTTATAAGATATAATTTAGTTTAGAATTGAATTATAATAACGAATCTATTTAATAAACAGCGTTAGAACGTATAAATTATATTATAATTATAATCGAGCTCGAAATGGCGCGGTAGTTCGTAATTTGGCGATTCGAATTTTAAACGAATATACAGAATCCGTTTTAAGTCAGATTTCTGTGTAACAAGAAACGTTCGGAGCTGGTGAACTATATTTTTCTAATAGAAGAGAAAATTCGAGATCTTCTCATGTAGATTGTGTGTTATGTCCAAATCAAATTTTCAAAAAGTCGCTATGGAATTCCTTTATAATTTATAATGATTTATTTATATTATAAAAGGATATAAATTGAATACTGATTTAATCTGGATTTGAAATGTCAAGCCATAAATTTAGATAGGAATATTTTGGAACTGTATGATATTCTATTATGAATATATACAATAATATTTATTTATTAATATTTAATTTAATTATTTTTAAATATATTAATATTTAAATGGGTTTATTTAGAGCTTTAAAAATAGCCATTTTTGCAAACGACCTCCGTTTTCGACGAAATTAATTTTGTTGAATCCGGAATATTAAATTATTGTTATATTTCAATTTTCGTGATTTTTGGAGTCAGTATGTGACCGTGCGGAATTTTAATGTGAAAAATAGTCAATAATTTGATTTTAAAAATACGTTGTGTGAGCACGCAGACTCGGAATTCGATGAAACAAGTTTCGTTGGGTCCGTAATGTCGAATTGTAGATGCATGTCCATTTCCATCGAAAATGGGATTTGTATGTAGTCATATGAATTTTTAAACACTGAATAGAGGTAACGGTTCAATATATATTAATATAAAAATTGAATAAAAATACCTATAGATACAGCGCCATCCTAACCTAATCTAATTTCATTTTCCAATGGCCAACAGAAATACTACCGCTCTCTTTATTCAAAACGTAAGACTTTTGATCTTTATAAATTCATATCAAATCCAAATAAAATGGAGAAATCTCAAAATGTATATGTATACGATCCCAAAGAAGTATTCTTCAATCTGTTAGTTGTTTTACAATATTTGGTGGTTTGCTTCGCTTAAAAATTTCCAGTATTCGTGTTCGCTCCTAGGGTTCATAACTTCTTGAGATTTAAGTGTTAATGATTGGTTTGGAGATTGTTTTGGCGTTCATAGGGTGTTTCCGCATCATTTGTGAACTTTTAAGGAATTTTCATGCCATTTATTTTCATAATGTCGTTGTACAGTTCGGTGGAGAGGCCATGGACGCGGCACAATGGAGGATACCGGGTTTAGTACAGTGATGTTGGGGTGAGTGAGGATTCGAAGAGAAAGGAAATGGTGAAGTGTTTGTGTATTTTCAGCTGAAGGATCGTGAGAACGAGGTGAAGAACAATGGTGTGTACGACTTTTTTTGGGGAACGAAGCCTCATCGACACAATCTAAAATATTGAGACGAGTTAGATGTAGTTGATATAGGTTTGTAGAGAAATGGGAGAGGAGCTTAATGGTGAGTTTGGTTCTTGAAATCTTGGAAGAGTGGGAGAACGAGATGAGAGATAGGCGAAGGAATGATTAGTTCCAAAAGTCGGGAGTTTATTTTTGACAAAGGAAGAAGAAAGCACGGTTGAGGTTAATTGCTTTATTGGGTCGGTTCAAAGGGGTGGGGCCCAAATGAAATAATTCTAAGTTTTATTTAATTTAATTGTATATTAACTTCTTAATATAATAACTTTATCATACGATATCAGAATTGGACAAACCAGGATCCGTTGGGATCGTATGGACGACGACTACAAAATAGAACCGGTTTGGAGTGGATTGGAGCTCGTTACAATTTATAGTGAAATAAATTGTCCGATCTGAATCAACTACAGTTTATCGTTATTTAACGGTAAACAACCAAAGTGAGTAAATCTCACTAACTCTGATCAGCTTATATTTTTATAACTTATTTTTAGAATTTATAATTGATGAATGATTGCTATGTGTTGATTGTTTGGATGAACTGTTAATTGATTGGTTGAAATTATAGACTAGTGATATATATATATAAATATATATCGTTAATCAAGTATTTATTTTGTTTATCAGAATATTTAATGTTTAAATGAAATTGTGTTAATTATACTGTTTAACATCTGTGGATGCAGGGAAACAGGTTGGAGGGATCCAACTGGATTCCTCAATATTTATAATACTGTTTTTTTCATATATTGTGATATATTATGTGATATATAATCTATGATTGATTATGATGACACTGGTCTGGTTATCTGGTATTTTAAATACCATAAGATATACTGGGATGTAGAAAGGGAATTTTCAAAGTGTATATTGAAAATATAATATTTATATAAAATAAATAGAATTATAAAGGAAAATATTTGGGAAATAAATAGAATTATAAAAGTAAATATTTGGGAAATAAATAGAATTATAAAAGGAAATTGGCTAGATATAAAAGAACTCCGGGAAGATGGATTTATAGTAGATTGTAAATAGAAATCTGTTTTAACAGATAAATTAGGAAGATTAATTTATAAATAATGTTTTATAATTAAGTAGAATATTTATCGTTGGATAAATTGAATATATAAGTCTAAATTTATATAGATAAGTAAAAATCAGTTTTAACACCGATATTTGAGATTTGAGGATGAACGTAGCAATTATAAAGGGAATTAAATGAGATTTAAGAGTTAGAAGTAAAAAAGGAGTTTTCGTGTGAATAATTCTATAAATAGAATTTGTAAATGGGATATTATTTTAAAATGCAAAATCCAACTGAATTGATTTTATAAAAGAAATATTACTCACATTTGATGTGAATAATAGATTTAAGTAAAAACATTTATAAAGGAAATTGGGTTTCGAAATAGGAATTTAACTAGAAATTTGAATGAGATAGGAAATTGCGTTAAAATATAATAGTGGATTCTATTTAGGTAAAAATGGATTAGTTGTGGATTTATAAAATTACTTGATAAATAGAAATTGAACTTGTAATAATATTTAAAGAAAAAACAAGTTTTTGATTTGTTAGAACAAGTCCATATTTCTATAAAAGGATAATATTCACGTTTAAAAGTGAATAATGATTTAAAAGACAACGTTTGGCAAATTGGAATGGTTATAGAAAGAGAGTTAATTGAATATAAGTTATTCGAAGAGAGTTAATCGAATATAAGCTATTCTAAGAGAGTTAATCGAATATAAGTTATTCGAAGAGAGTTAATCAAATATAAGTTATTCGAAGAGAGTTATCGAATATAGTTTATTCGAAAGAGAGTTATCGAATTTAGAGTTATTCGAAAGAGAGTTACCGAATAGAGTTTATTCGAAAGAGAGTTATGCATTGAAATTCGATTATATCAAATTCGGGAAAGTACCATTTACTTTCCGATTTATAAATCGAGATTTTATTTTATTAATAAAATAGTTGTTTATTTATTTATTCAAATTAAGAAATAAAAGTTATATTTTGAAGTTAGATATTTCGAAAGTAGGGATTGTAACACTATAGTTATAATAAATGTTTTTAATAAAGAAGTGTATTCGTAAATTGAATCTGAGAGTTACGTAAGAATAATTTGTTAAAGATTAAAGTGGTGGACTTAGTCTATTTCAAGGTTAATAATGTTGTTCAGTTAAGGTATGAGAGGTAGTTATACCCAACTTGATTGACTTCATTTTTACTAAGGAATAGTTAAGGTTCGACAGCGAAGGTTGGTTAAGTGAATTAAGTAATGAGTGTTAATGGTTTGAGTTGGCATAGCGATGTTTTATTTAAACATCTATTTTAATCCAAATGAAGGAGTTTTGGAAATGTTTTCCAAATAAAAATCAGAAATGTTTTCTAATATAGAAAATAAGAATTGGGAGTAAACATGGAAATGTTTTCCAATCTAAATGACGTGTAGTTTCTAAATATAGAAGCTGTGGATATATAAATGATAATGTTTTCCATTGGTTAAAAAGAAATATTTTCTGTAATATAGAAATAAATAGTTACAATAGATGGAAATGTTTTCCGAGAAATATGTAAGGTTAAACGGGTTATATGAATATATGAAAACGGGAATTGAGGAAATGAATATATTAATATCAATTAATTTAAAAGGGAAAAATGTTGATTGATGATTGATCCATAAAATTTCCATTTGGAAATAAGATCGTTGTGTGTATGGATGTTTTCCTTTGATAGTTAAATAACTGACTATCAAAGTTTAGACCATTTTTCCATCGTCAATACGGAGAGACCGGGATCAGATTTATTATTTGAAAACCTCTTTGTATGGGTGTTAACGTTGCGAATCAAATATGATGAAGATAATTGAAGACAGGATTTATAAAAGGGCTGTTCTGAAAAATCCTAGGTAGAAATTGCCTAAGATGGGTTTATGGGATAGTGCCTTCGGTTTGTTCAGCCCCAAGACAACCTGTATGGAAGAATGTCTGACAAAGTATATTTAATAGATCGCGTAAGTTGATCTCTTCAAATGCATTTACGTTTGGTGGCGGAGGAATTCATTTCTCTTGGCTGTATACCCGTGGTATTTTTGGAGAAATCAATTTGTGATTTGGAGGGTATGACGATGTGGCATTCAAAGTAAATAAAATGGGTGATCTGTATGTTATGACCTCAAGCCTCACAACCAAAAAATGATATAAAATCGGGTAGGTCGCATGGCTAAGTGGTTAGCTGCCAATTAGGGTGTATTGTCACCTGATCTAAAGAAATTCCATTTACTTCTATAATCTATTTCGTTGTTGTCCCTTTTGGGAAACGGTTGCTGATCCCAACCGTTAGTGATAATACATTCGGTTCACTCAAGCAAAATGAGTGACCCGACATGTTTAGCTTGGGTTACAAGATATTCTTGTTGAACCCGATGTATACCTCTCTAGAGATACACTGTCGGAAGGTGGCCCCATACCTTGCCAGTTGGATTCCATTACCCAATAAGCGCCCGCGGTTTTTGATTATATATTATGTATGTGGAATGTGAGATGAAAGCGTTCTGCTAAATGATTATTAGTCGTGGTTGATAGACACTATTATAATATCATAAGAGATTTGATATAAAGAATATTTTGGTTTATCGTAAGGTAAAAACCATTCATGTTTATGTGTGGATCGGTCTTACGATTATCTTTCTTTTAAAGGGACTTTAAAAGTTAAACAAATGGTTGGAGTTTACTCACACCAGTCACATGACTGCCCCAGAGTTTATTTTTATTTGTTTTCCCTAAGCTCTTAGGTGCCCAATTTTGTAAGAGAAGTCAAGTAGTCTGGATTTTCATATATACGTGGAGATATGGAGCAAAAGGCTTCAGGATTATATAGCTATTGTTTATTTTTGATGTGATGTAAGTGTTGTACTCTAATATACAAATACAGATTTGTGTTTCAAAGTTATGTTGTATACTATATATTTTTTCGTTCCACAGTGAGACTCATGTTACTCCAATTCTGTTGTTATGTTCTTCTTCTTCTATTCTAATTTTCTGTCTTGTCTATTCTCACCCTCTAATTTCTTTCTATTAATGATCTGGAATGTTCGATGCCTGAAAAATTGACATGGGTTTTATGTTGATTTTCTGGGTTGAAAATTCGTGTTCGTTACAGTACCGTTCACATGCCTCGATGCCTCCAATTCATAAAGCTTGAATTGGAGTGAAATTCACTACCGGGTATGACAGGTGCGCCATGATTTACATTCACTAGATCCACTAAATTTAACTTGTATCACCATTGGAGAGTACAAAGGATGATGAATCTCCGTTAGCTCTGACCTAAGCCTACGCGGGAGAATATAAAGGGAAATACCCCCAATGCTGGTGACCTTTTCCCGTATGAGACAGAGGGCATGAATATTAAAATTAACAAGAGTGCAGTAAAATTCGTAAGTACATTGAATGAAAGAAGAATGAAACATTTGAAAACCTAACTAAACTAAAAAACCCATTTTATTTACATATGTAGAACGAGTACAAAGTCATCATGACAAACAGAAGAATGTGAGAGACACGCTCACACAAGTCCTAGCCAGAAAGGAAGTTTAAAAAACTGATTATGAGTAGTCTTTACTCCTTCTTATCATCATCCTTGAGTTTCTTTTGGGGTTCGAGATACGACTCTCTAGTTAGTTTGCACTAGCTGCCTTTTCGCTCCCTGGCTACTCATCACCCCCAAATTTATCATCCTTGTTGGTCTTCCAGCCTTTCTTGGTATTATCCTCTTTCTCTAGCTTATCGCTTCTTCCATGCTTATAACTTTTCCTTGCTTTCTTGGGTTGTACTAGAATTTTGATTATGCCAATAGAGGAAGGTATGATTTTTCTGTAATTAGGATCGCCCGGAGCCACAACTTGGAGATGCTCGAGAGAGATATCGGTCTTTTCTTCTTTTTCTTGTCAATCTTAGTCTACTGCCTTCCCAACATTTCCCTCAACGACAAGTCCTCCTCCTTGCTCTCCCTAGTTATGAGAAGGTTATCCTGATCCTTGTCGAACCCTAAGGCCTAAGTTTCCATGCCTTTGAGAGTATCAATAATATCTTTAGTCAAGTTGGATTCATCGCCTAGAGTTGGGAATGAACGTGACTGGGTATTTTAAGCTGTTATTACTAGGGGCACGGTCATTGTATGGGCAGCAAAATTACCTAAAGCACGATGAGAAAAAACCTTAGACATTTGTTTTTGGCAAAAGACTCATACGGAAGCTCACTCCTTTTTCATATTTCATAATAACTCTCCCAAAAGCTAGAGAAATGGTAAATATACCTTCTGATCTCCTATATCCCTTGCTACTTTCTTGAGGAGTCATTCCTTATTGAATATGAGTTAGAGATTTGTTCATTCCAAGATGCTCTGGGTCATATCTAGGATCAGAAATAGATTGAGAGGCCGAAGTGTTGAGCACTCTTTGCTTCACGATAAAATTGTTGGTTCAATGATATATGTGCCTCCCTCACCCTCAACAGGAACATTCTTGCCTTTAACCCGGGCCAATTAAGCTACACACTCAGCCTCTTCCTCCTCCTTAAGTTGTCGGCATCCCTCAAGTAAAATGTTTGTCTCACTGCCTGCAAATATATCTTTATATGTTCATACTCACCAATGGACTCGCTTTTGGTCATGAACTTTTATTCCTTCAAGAATACATCCCAAGATATAGCGAGTGTAATTGGATACGACCCAAGAAATATCGTAACGATAGAGAACTTTAGCATAAAACCCCATGATTTTGGGGTTTAAATTCATTTTTCTCTCTCTCTGAATGGGCTACCTAGGCTGAACCTCCACCATTTCCACCTTATGTTTAATATTTTCATTCACTCCATCCTCACAAGCTCGTTGGAAACTTCCTCAACTGATGCTTTTGCTTATTCAGCAGCAACGAGTTTGGACTTCAACTCCTCAACCTCTTTATTTAGATTGTTGTTCTCGAGTGTAAGCACTTGGTTGTCATTCTTAAAACAAGCTAGCATAAGAGAATAGCCACCAAGATCCTAAGGAAACGTATATTATTTCTTCACCAATATTTTCTTAATAACTTAAATCTCTTTGTTCGACTTGGCCAGCTTATCCTTGTAACCGGATAACTCCTTGTCCAAACTTGCTATCATTCCTTTGTCACAAGCAGCAAGTTTTGTTTTTTGCATTCTCCAAGTCCAATTCCATATCTTTAATAACAACTAGACATTTTTTGCTAGCTTAAAGAGTTCCTTATATTTTTTAGTGCATCTTGCACATTTTTGTACATAGCATCAAAAGCATCCCTATCAACGTCGATGGATAACGGATGTATCTAGGGAGCAAATTTGACCTAGTCAAAGTGCAAAGTAGGAAAAGCAATTTGAAATTAACTCTTATTTTCTTGGGTGGTTAGATTCGGATTAGGGATGATAACATTACGTCTTGAAGGCCTTTTTGATGGTTCATCTTGGGATGGACCCTTCTTGGAAACATCTACCATTTGTTTGAAGCGATGGAGATCTTTATTTTAGGCGAATGCCTTGGCAGAGGAACGTAAATAGCCTTTTTGTGACGACTGAAACTTCCCCATGAAAGAAAGCTTGGATTGCTTCGAGAACACGACAAATCAGAACACAAACAGAAGAACATTTCAGTGCTTATTACAACAATTCCATCAGAATACAAGAATATAACAGAGTAGGAATAAATATTACACAGAAAATATCAGGGATTTAAATTACATTTAAACACATCGCAGCGGAAAAACAATACAAAGCACAACTGAAAACAGATACACGGATACAGAGCTTTCCGAATATCACTTCAGCTGTAAACCAGGATCCTGTGAATATAAATATGCAAAACCAAAACTACTAGCTGCCCGTGTGGAAATAGGGGCACCCAGAGTTTAGGTCAAAACAATAAAGTCCAGGTCAGTCATGTGACTGGTGTGAGAACTAAAACAATTATTAATCTTTGTTTTTGAAGTTAGGTAAATCAAGGGACAACGCCGTAAACACGGAACGGGTTTCCTCCCAAGGATACCAGTGCATAAAACAAACAGCGCAATGCTAAATAAATAACAATGAAGCTATTATAAGACCAAGGTCCCATCACACAATGCAACGCAAGCCGGAGGATAGGGTTTTCCCTTATAATAGCCAAATATGCTTGATACGTGAAGTTTCATCTTATATTATTACTATAAGTGAAGAAAACAACTTCAAATATAAATGTATCAATCATAGACGGCATGGGTACCACATATCATGTCGCCAATACTAGGCTCTACAATCAAAACCGCAAAATGTCATATTTGGAAATTGGATATCCATCATGGTGGCTCCTGATTCGAAAGATCGATCGCGTAGTGCCATCCACAACGGCTTACGTCTCAGCGAGAGAAAACACCGTAATGCACATCTGCACTTTTGGGAAATCAAGTATCACTGCGGCTTACGTCTCGGCGAGAGAAAACACCGCTTACTCTATCCCTCTGAGCACTAAGCTCAATCACGGTCGACCGAATCAACGACACCACTAAGGTGCCCATCCTCTAAAAAGCATACTGATCAAACCATCATTTTACCACCATACCGGGGTGTGAGGCTCGCGAATCAATGCTATACACAAAGCGGCGCTATATTAAAGCTGTACTTTGATCATCAACCACAAGACTTTGCTTTTCAACAGAAGCCTTGATCATTTGCCACTTAGGCATGCCACACAGGCAATTCATGCCATGCGATTAATATCCATCAATATATAACCTCTGAGCTCGTACGTCTCAGAGAAGGGCGTTAAGCAAGAGAATAAATTCTCCGCCGCCAAACAGATATATATTTAATAGAAATCAATCACACGGAATAAAATCCAATGTCAGACACACAGTCCAATTACAAGTTCGTTCTGGGTCTGAACGAAACCGAAGGCACTTTCCTCGCATATCCGTCGACCTCCAAGTACGTCCGGACGGCTACTACTTTAGTCCCCTTCAAGGTAGCTACTCCCATCGTGAGCATCAGTAGCACCCATCCATTCGATGTGAAGATCATCGGTCTTGCACCGTCTTCAATCTCTTCGACTTACCGTCGAATCAGTTATTCAGAATGGGTTATACCCGGACTTTCTGACGCTAGTACTTAAGGTGCAGAGACTCAACTATCGAAGCAGACTTAAATGATACGAACAATGAAGTCCTAACGGGATGATAGAGAAGAAAAGCTAAACCTTTAACAAGATCGTTACCCTCCTTCCGAGGTACTCTAGAAATGAGAGCATACTACTGCCCTCCCGATGATCTTGTCCTTGTCCCATAATACTTAACTATCCGCCCCGTTTTACCATGCCAAAGGTACTCTCTCGTCATGGGTTTCATTGTTCATCTTTCTCCCTCCTTTGAGGACTAAGCCATACCAACAAGTTGCTCATCCTTAAGCTCGTATCCTTTATCCTTCTTTCTCACGATCCTTTCTTATAACGCGGCGACTGGTCTTTCGAGAACCACCTCCATCGTATGGAAAGCACTTTCGTAGGTAGAAAAGACTAGTCGCAGTTAAAACTACTGTGACTACAGATGGAGGAAAGAAAGGAAAAGAGACTCAATTAAGGAAACAAGGATAGTGCTAATGGCCTTTGGGGAATAGCCTTTTTCTTTTAAAAGAAAATTTTCTTGAAAAATGCTTCTTTGTAAACGGTTTTTTTTTCAAATAGTTTTCAGAAGGTCTTTAAAAACTTTTTCCCAGTCTGGTAACCTTCTGCTCTGATACCACGTGTAACACCCAAATGTAACAACCCGTATTTTCAATAACCTGTTATAACATAAATGGAGGTAGAATTAAACTGTAAAATCTGAATCAAGGGAAATGGGCTATGCCATTGCGTTCGTCTCGGAAAAATACGCGAAATAGAGTCCGAGTTTTCGAAAATCGGAGTCCGTATGACCAAGATATGGCCTCGCGAAGTTTCACGGAAAATTCCCAAATTAAAGTATACTTAATTAAGTGAAATGGGTTGCGTAGAGAAATATATATATATTGATATATATATATATATATATATAATTGAAAATTAAATAAATAAATATGCAAAAATGTTCAAAACAGCGAATTGGGAGAGGGGAATAACCGAACCGGCCGATTTTTGAGGTCGACCCGAGCTCGCTGGGTCGACTGGGGGTTAATCCAGGGTGTTTGGCTCTCAACCCGTGGGCCGATTCGCTCAAATGCAGATTTTTCATTTGGATGGTTCTCATGGTTCATCTTTAATCTAAAGGCCCTAGATGATTCCTACACTTGACTTCTTCCCCAAGACATGCTTTGATGGCTTGGATTGAATCTAGGTTTAATCCTATGGCCTAAAACACTTGCCTAATCTATAAATAAGACCCTAACCTATCCTAAATCCTCATTATTCATTCACGCAACTAAACTATGGCAAAATTTTACCTCTCATGGCCTCCACTCTCTTCATAAAATTTCTAAATGGTTTCTATGAGAGATTTTCCATGCATACAAGTGTTTTCAAGCTTGTATGAGTGTCATTAGCTTGCATTCAAGTCAAGTTTCTATCTTTGCATCATAAAGCAAGGGTTTTGATCATTTTGGCTCAAGGGTTTTTATGTTAGAGCTTGCATTTTGGGTCTATTTGATTGCATAAGGGCTTTGTCATATCTTTTGTGCCTTCATAGCAATGTAAGCCCTTTCCCTACTCTTAGATATTAACTATGAAGTTAAATGTTCATGTTGCAAGTTTGGGTTTGATCATTGAGTATGATACATGCTATCATGTCATGCAAGTTTATGAAGTCATTATCTTGATCTTGTGAGCTAAAAGCTACAACCTTTATGTTGAAATGTTGCATTAGGCAACATGAGAACCCTCATAACCTTTATGTCAACTTGCATATGAAGTCATAACCCTTATATGATGATATATGCGAGTTACTAGTCATCATTCCATATCTTTTGTCACCATGATTCGCTTATGTGCCAAGTTTGGGTTTATGCATGTTTTGAGGCTTAAGAATGTAACATGCAAGTTAATGAACACATTTGTGCCTCATTTGCCACCATGATTAACTTGTGGCTTAATATCCATTTTTGTCATGCCTTTGCCAAGTCTCTTCTTTTAATCCATTACGTTGTCGCGAACGTATATGCGAGTTTAAAAGCGTTGGGTTATGTTATGGGTAATTTCTAATGACATGAAAATACAACTTGAAAACATGACTTGAAATATAACATGGAAGTTGACATGTAAGTATGCATAAAAACATAAGCTTGGGAATTTACCTATTAAGTTAGGTCTACCCTTTGGGAATTTACCTATTAAGTTAGGTCTACCCAAATGCTTGAAAACTTGTAACATGTTTTGGGAAACATGATGGACATGACACTTAGATAATATAAGTGTGGCCAACTCGAGGTTGGGTTGAGTTTGCAACGTAAAACTACCCGTAACCGACCGGCCTAACTAGTAGTTGCAAACAATAGGACCCAATGTGAGAAGTTGGTCATGTTGTGCTTGAACCCGAGGTTAGACCAAGTTGTGGTGTAAAGCTACCCGGAACCGACCGGCTTAACTAGTAACCACAACAAAGTCTAATGTGAGAGGTGAAGGTGCATTAAGTAATTAATGCCACATGATAGGGTTAAGTTAATTTGATTAATGAATCTTAACCAAATATGACATGGACAAATGGGTTAAGTAATTTGATTAGGCTAATGATACTTAACAAAACATGACAAGGTTGGGTAGGTTAAGTAACTTGATTTTCCTAATGACACTTAACCATTTTTATATGACTAGTGGATGGGGTTAAGTTAACCAACACTTAATCAATCCAACGCGATAACTTGGTAAGGTTAAGTAAGTTTTCTTAATGACGCTTAACCGAAAAATACGGTTAACGAATGGGGTTAAGATTAGACTCAACTAGTCTAAACATGGAAATCGGATGGGGTTAAGTTAGCCTAGACTTAATTAATCCCACTTGGTAGTTTAATGGGGTTAAGTTAAACACTTAACTAATCTAAACATGATGAATTGATGTGGTTAAGTGATCTATACTTATCCAATCTAACTCGTTAATTTATTGTGGTTAAGTTAACCAATACTTAACCAATATAACGTGAAAACATGATAAGGCTAAGTCACGAATCGCTTGAATATACTTGACCGATTTGACTAAGTAAATTGATAGGGTCAAGTTAATATATACTTAACCAATCTAGAATGATAATTGGACGAGGTTAAGTCGTGAATTGCTTAATATACTTAACCAACTTGAGCATGGTTTGTAGGGTTAAGCCTTGAACTTGGATACTTAGCCAATTTTGACAGGATTTGTAGACGGGTTAAGTCATGAACTTAAGTGACACTTAATCCATTATGTAAACCCTAGTTCTGAGGATTAGGTGGATAACCGTAGTTAACAAGGATAACGGGAACAATGCTAAGTGGTAAACCTTAGTTGAAGAATAAC
Source organism: Allium sativum (assembly GCA_030737875.1). Lineage (NCBI taxonomy): Eukaryota > Viridiplantae > Streptophyta > Magnoliopsida > Asparagales > Amaryllidaceae > Allium > Allium sativum. The sequence continues at coordinate 38,065 of JASFAX010004597.1, forward strand.
TAAGTAATGATTCTTAGTCAAGGAAATTTAGACCAGTTCATAGATAGATGAGTAACCTGATACGGTAGGTCATCGTTTAAGTATACGAGTAGGAGCAAGTATCTGATTTAGATAAAGGCTCCAGCGAACTGGGTATAGAAGCAGCGGCTTCGGGGAACGTGAGGATATTCTTGGTATCCCTCTATGAGCTGCCAGGTGATTATACTAGCCTCATGAGAGGCTAAGGTCTGCGTTAGAAGAACCAAGAGTATGCCTTGGTTGCTATACGAGCGACCTAAAGACGGGGATGGATAGGGGATAGTCGACGATACACGGTCGTACCCTAGATAGCATTTCGTCAGGCTACCTACCATCTTTGGTCAAGCGTGTACGTACGGAAAGGCAGAGAACACCCAAAAGACCATAATTGCTATCTAATTATGGTTGCGGTAAGGCTTGGATGTGGGTTGGCTAGTGTTGTGTTCTCATACAGGATTTATCCTGTCTTGACTTTCACTAGTTGAGGGAGTGGTCTCGTGGGACCATAGCTACGTATAAGAAAAACAGACCTTAGCATCTGCATCGGCAGATAAATCGAAAGCTCCCGACCGAGTCCTGTATTTCTTGATTTGCCCTGTGACAGGACTTGGATGGCACGATGTGATACATGTGCATACAGTCATGGAAAAGCGATTCACGATGAATGCGTGGGAAAAAGGGCGCGGTTGGCGGTTAGCGTAATCCCTAGTGGCCCTAGGTGGTTGAACCCAAACCGAGATACGAAAACGTGCAATAGGTAAGCATAATCCCTAGCAGCCCTAGGTAGCATAAGTCCTAGTTGTACAAACAATAATTCATGTTGGAAGACCCTAGC
>JASFAX010004598.1:0-38913 GCA_030737875.1 Allium sativum
AAGGAACTGGAGGATGCACAGGCTCAACTGGCTTTAGCTCAGTGAGACGCAGAGAACTACAAGACATAATTGGAGGAAGCATGGAAGCGTTTTCGTAGCAAGCTGGATTCTAACAGCCAAGAACGATTATCTTTGAAAAAGGAAATGGAGGATCTTAGAATGGCCAATGCTGATTTGAGGGCAGCGCAGAGTCATTTCGATGCTGAGAAGGCTGCTTGGGAGAAGGAGAGAGCGGACTGGAAAATCAGTCTTGCGGCTGCCCAGAAAGAAAAAGAGGTCTTGAGTGACCAACTCGTTCAGGCGGAGGGGCAAGCGGTTCTTGCCGAGACTAATGCTAACAGCATTCTTGAATCAGCTTCCACCACTGCTGACAAGCTTGCCGAAGCCGAAAAAGAAATAGAAGGTTTCGGGGAACTGATATTCGACTTCTTAGGCCAAGTCATCAAAACTCGAGACATTTCTTGGATCCCAGACTATCATGTTACTCTCGCCAACATATGGGATGCAATTGTCGAGGATGAGAAGCAGCGATTGAAGGTTAGTGAGATTGATGAAGGCCAGCTAATGCAGAGGCTCCTCAAAGGAAAAGAACCCAAGGATTTGGAGGAGGGGAGACGCCTAATCCGAGAAGAGGTGGAAAGGGAGAAGACTAAGGCGAAAGGAAAGAGCAAACTTGACGAGGGCTCGAGCTCAGTGACGAAACTCAAGGTCCCCGAAGTTGAGAAATATAATCCTAACGATCCGTTAATTCCCTTATGCCCAACTCCTCCGGCTGTCGGAGTTTCTGCTGCAAACTTAGATGAAATATCAGCTGAAGGTATATCCATATTTTCCTCGCAATTTGCCAAAGCAATTATGACTTTTCGCCGTTCTGCGGTGCAGCCCATTGAGTTACTAACATGTGCCTTTCGTAATACAGGTGATACATTGACCGAGAAAAGGGGAGAAAAGAAAGCAGAGGCAGAGAAAGTTGATATCCCCTTAGGCACTGATGCTGAAATTTCTGAGATTTCAAAGAGAACTGAGGGTGGTGTAAAAGTAACCATGGCATATGTGGTACCCAGAACTGATGTTCCTGCAGTTGCCGAGGTCATTGCTGCTTTAAAGGACACAGAAGGTGGTCACGGGGATGAAGAGGGTGATGTTGTTATTACAGACGAAATCAAGGGTGGTGGTGAAACCTTGGCTGATCAACAGGCTGAAGAGGAGAGGCAGTTGCTCCTTATGAAAAGGGAACAGGACCCAGTATATGTGCCCCCTATTTCTGAAATCGATCCAAAAACTGGGTTGGTCATAAGATTTTCCTCCCGATCAATAACTTCACAACTAGCCTCTCAATCCTCTAGTTCTTCGCCCGAGCCTCTTGTTGATAAGAGGAAGAGAAGAAAAGGTGATCGTTCGGATGTTGACAAGGAGGAGTTAGGGAAGCAGAAGAGGAGCAAGAAGCCAAAATAACCCCCAAGCATGAGTAGGATGCAGATATTGGTTCATATTTTGTTCTTAGGATTTTTAGGCTTTCCACTGGCCAAAAAATGTAATTGTTGGAATGGTCCTTACTCTTCTTTAGTTATCATATCTTATATCCCTACATCTTAGTAAATAAAAATTGATTTTTGTTGCCTTTAGATTAATATGCAATGCAGTGATTCCAAGTTCCTTGCATCTCTGTGCAACTTCCTGAGTAGCCAACATAACGGCATGGGGGATGATTCGTCTTGGTCAACCTTGACTTTCATCCTTGTCGTGATGCAAATAAGAGTTTCCCTACAGGACAAATTAGTCACATAAAAAGGAGAAAACCTGCAATTTTAATTTATCGCATTAGCCACAAATATTTAAACCATAACTAATCGAAAATTAATTCATGAATCGCATTAGAAAATTTTAAATTTTCTGTGCAGAGATGTGATGTGCGTGTATATGCCCCCAATCAATCATTTAATATGATGCATGGCCAGGGCTTATTAACGATTGATTAGAGTCGTGTGTGTTGCCCCCTATTAAAGGCGGGGGGTAAAGATTCTTTTAGCGCTAAATTTCTAACAATTTTTTACTCTCCCGATCCTTCAGCGGGTTAGAGTTTGAGCTCGTTCTAGGTCTGCTCTCCGATCCTTCAGCGGGGCAGAAATTCTGGGGGCGCTAAATCTCTGGCGCCTTTATACTCTCCCGATCCTTCAGCGGGTTAGAGTGGTGGCAAGGCAGTTTTATCATGGTGCACCTTCACGCCTTGCGAACATCATCTTCGCGTCTTTTATACTCTCTCCTGATTCTGGGGAGTTAGAGTTGGGTCGTGGAGTAATTTACTTTGCCGCACCTTGTGGTCCTCGATTATGGTTCCTCTTTCACCTCATGGAAAAATGCATTGGATGTTCTAATGTTGCTGCATAATCTGTGACAGACTCAAAAAACAACAATAATTTATATTAATCGAGATGAGGCAAATAGGTAATGGTGCAATAAAGGTAAATGACACACGATATTTTATAGTGGTTCGGTCGAATCATGACCTACGTCCACTTTATATTCTTTTGTTCAAGTAAGCAGACTGTTCTAGGCAAGTCGTGCCTTTTTACATGGTCCTAAAAACAAAAGAATGAAACTGACGATTTTACGTCAGGTAAGGCCGCAAATACTGGGCATTACACACTCTGGGGATTTCATCTCCATCTATGGTTGCTAGCTTGAAGGTTCCATTATCAAGTCTTCGCAGGATGGAATATGGTCCTTCCCATTTTGGATCCATATGCTCTGAGCATGGGAAGATACGTTTTAGAACCAAGTCTCCGGGTTCAAAGGTTCGTGCTCGGACTTTCTTGTTGTAATATTGAGCTATCTGCTGCTTATGTATTAAGGCACGTAAATCGGCTTCGTCCCTCTTCTCTTCGATCATATCCAAGGATTCAAGGAGCAACTCATTGTTGGTCATCGGGTCATAATAGGTGACTCGGTGAGAAGGTACTTCTAACTCGACCGGGATGACCGCTTCAGTTCCAAAGGCGAGGGAAAATGGCGTATGGCCCGTTGCCGATTTATAGGTCGTTCTATAAGCCCATAGTGCCAAAGGCAATTCATCGACCCACATGTCCTTGGCCCGCTTCAATATCTTCTTCAGGATAGATTTAATCATTTTATTTGCGGCCTCCACTTGGCCGTTTGGCTGCGGATATGCCACGGAGGTGTACCTTTTCTCGATGTGGTATTTCTGGCAAAAATCTCTGAACTCGGTGTTGTCAAACTGAGTTCCATTATCCGTTATGATGATTCTTGGGATTCCAAATCGGCATATAATGTTTCTAACAACGAAGCTGGTTACTCGCTTGGTTGTTATTGTGGTTAATGGTTCTGCTTCTACCCATTTGGTAAAATAATCCACGGCCACGATAGCGAATTTTGCTCCGCCCTTCGCTATGGGGAGGCTTCCAATGATATCGATTCCCCACATAGTGAAAGGACAAGGACTCGTCACCATCTTCAGCTGGCTTGATGGGCCCAATGGATCTTAGAAAATCTATTGCAGGTGTCACAACGTCGCGCGTATTTGGCCGCATCCTTATTTACGGTTAGCCAGAAATAACCATGTCGTATTATTTTCTTTGCCAATGTTTGGCCTCCCGTGTGATCTCCACAATCGACCTCATGTACATCTTGCAAGACGCGTTGAATATCGCCGTGGGCAATACACCGGAGGAGGGGCATCGAAAATCCTTGTCTATACAGGACTCCCTCTTGCAACACATACCGAGAGGCCTTCCGAAATATTGCGCGCCTCTCACTTTTCTTCGCAGGGAGCGTTCCATACATTAGGAAATTCTTTAAAGGGGTCATCCATGACTCCCTTTCAGGGTCAACATCTAGTACCAGATCAACTTCCATCTGATCTATACTAGGTGACTGTAAGACTTCCATCGGGACTAGTTTTGTGTTTTCAGGATTATTAGAACTAGCCATTTTAGCCAATTTATCTGCTTTTTGGTTCCCTGTTCGAGGAATGCGGGATATGGTGTGATGGTCCAAACCACCCAGCAACTTTTTCACCTTTTCTAAATATGATATCAGCCTAGGACTTTTGGCCTGGAATTTTCCTATGACCTGGTTCACAACTATTTTGGAGTCACAAAAGATGTCTAACTTCGTAATCTTCAACTCCTTTTCTAGTTTCAAACCAGCAATCAGGGCTTCGTATTCTGAGTCGTTGTTAGTGGCGCGGAACTCCAATCTGAGAGCATAGTATATCAGCCGTTGTTCTGGAGTTTCGAGCACTACTCCGGCACCAGATCGTCTATCGTTCTTTGCTCCGTCAGTGAACAACTTCCAGGCACTGGGATAGAGAAGTAGCCTTGGCGGATCGACTTCTTCGCTCATTGTGTCATCGTCTGGGATGGTAAACTCTGCTATGAAGTCTGCCAGCACTTGCCCCCTTATTGATCGCCGGGGTTGAAAATTCAAATCGAACTGACTTAGCTCAATGTTCCACTTAAGTAATCATCCCGAAGTCTCTGGCCTTTGAAGAACTTGTCTTAACGGGTGATCAGTGAATATAGTAATCGGGTGAGCTTGAAAATAGTGGCGAAGCTTCCTTGATGTAATCAACAAACTGTACGCAAGCTTTTCTATCCTTGGATAATTTCGTTCAGCTGCCGCCAACTTCCTACTAACATAATATACTGGTCTTTGCACTTTATCCGCTTCTCTAACCAAAGCCGAACTGACCGCATTGGATGACACCGCCAAATATATGAATAATTCTTCATGATTTATGGGTTTAGACAAAATCGGGAGTTTTTGTAAATGATTCAAGAGATTCCGGAATGCTTCAACACAATCAAGGGTCCATTCGAAGTTGAGCTTTCCTCGCTTAATTAATTCAAAAAACGGGATACATTTATCTGTGGTTTTGGAGATAAATCTGCTCAATGCTGCTACTTTCCCTGCGAGGCTTTGCACATCTTTAATCTGTCTAGGTTTCTGAATATTCTGGATTGCTGCGATCTGATCTGGGTTAATCTCGATCCCACGCGAATTGACGATAAACCCTAAAAAATTTCCCGATGCTAGCCCAAATGAACATTTCAAAGGGTTCAATTTCATTCCATACCTACGGAGAATTTCAAACATTTTTGCTAAATCGGTAGTATGGTCGGATGATTGTTTGGATTTCACTAACATGTCATCGAAATATACCTCCATCGTCTTCCCAATCTGGTTATAAAAAATCCTATTAACCAATCGCTGATATGTAGCACCGGCGTTTTTCAAGCCAAATGGTATCACTACATAGCAATACAATCCTAAATCTGTAATGAAGCTTGTATGTTCTTGATCGGGGACGTGCATAGGGATCTGATTGTACCCCGAATAAGCATCCATGAAAGACGGGAGTTCATGGCCAGCTGTCGAATCCACCAGCTGGTCAATTCTTGGCAACGGAAAGCTGTCCTTTGGGCAAGCTTTATTCAGGTCCGAGAAATCAATACAGGTACTCCACTTTCCATTAGCCTTTTTTACCAAGACTGGATTGGAAATCCAATCTGGATATGTTGAATCTCTGATGAACCCATTACTTCTCAATTTCTCAACTTCCTCTTTCAAAGCAGCCGACCTCTCCGGGCCAAGCATTCGCCTTTTCTGTTTGACAGGAGGATGCTTCGGGTTGATGCTTAGCGAATGACTCATGATCGAAGGAGATATCCCATACATGTCCGAGTGGGTCCAGGCGAATACATCTAAATTGGCTTTCAAAAAATCCGTTAACTCTCCGGCTCGAATAGGGTCTAACTGGGATCCAATCTTCAGGACCTTCTCTGGGTCTCCATGATAGATTGGAATATCCACAGTTGTTTCATTGGGAGTCGCCATTCTTCCCCCAGGCTCTTCGTCCTCTCTGGGATCTATGTCCTCGGCCAGTTCTCTGGGCGACTCTCCCATGGTTATTTTCTTTAGTTGCTATAACGTTTCCTCCCTTGCCGGGGAGGAAGCGCCTTTGGTTTCTACATCTTTTCCTTTGCGGAGCATCTTCAACTCTGCAATGTAGCATGCTCGAGCCACAACTTGATCTCCTCTTATTGTACCCATACCTGCTTCAGTTGGGAACTTCATTAATAAGCACCAAGGGGCTATACAAGCTCTAAACTTTGCTAAAGCCGGTCGGCCTAGAAATGCGTTATACGGGGATTTGACGTGCAGAACCACAAAAGGAAGGATTCTTACTCTCTGGCGCTCCCCCTTCCCAAGGGTTACCGACAACTCTACATATCCCATTGGAGCAGTGGATGCTCCATTGAATCCACGTATCCACCCTTCACATGGTTTTAAGTCCTTGGGCTCAAGTTTCATTTGGTCGAACGTTTTCTTGAACAAAATGTTGACCGAGCTTCCGTTATCTACCAGAACTTTATGGACTATGGCCGGACCAATTGCGGTTGTAATTACTAATGGATCTTCAGTTGGGGAGTGGACACCAACGCTATCCATGTCATGAAATATGATGTCATCGGTCATTGTCTTCTGTTGTTTGGCTGGAGTAATGTCCTCAGGGTTACTGCCTTCTCCTACCATGAGGGGTTGTTTAGCTACGTTAACATACTGGTATATTGCCCTAAAGCTATGCCCGGCTAGATGAAGCCCTCCTACTATGGTATTAATGACGATGTTCTTTCCCTTTTGCTGAGCAGTCAGCCGGGGAGTAGGCTGGCTCCGATTCTTATTCTGGTTTTGATTTTGGTTTGGGGCAGATGCGGCTTGCCCCCTGTCTCTGTGTGTGACCCTGTATTCATCGAGTTTTCCTTCTCGGAGAAGCCTCTCGACCAGGTCTCTCAGATGACGGCATTCATTTGTGGAATGATCGTGGATTTGGTGAAATAGACAGAACTTTCCGGTTTCACGCTCTTTGTCTGTCGACTCTCTCGGGGGAGGCCTTTTATATGGAAGGACATTATAGGTATCCAGGAAGATATTTTCCAATGTATCATTTAATGGTGTGAAACTCTCAAATGGCATGGGTCGAGATCTTCTCTGGGAATCATTTCCTTGGTTTCTCTTCCGGTTATTGCTATTATTATTTCCCTGATCATTGCTTCAACATCTGCCCGGGTAAAGGTGGACTCAGGATCGGCACTTCTTGCCCGATGGGCTTCTTCAGCATTTCTCTGACGTGCAGCTACAAAGTCTGGGATTCGGGCGGAGTTTCCTTGCCCCCTGTTGCCGAGGTCAACTAAGCGACGAGCGGGGGGATTAGGTCGATTCTGAACAGGGTCAACCACGTTTCCATTTCTCAACGGTAAAGCAGGTTCATTCAAGTTACGATTGTTTGCTCCCTGGTTAAGCAATTCTTCTTCCCGAGATCGAAGTTGCTCTATGTTCTCAGCTCTTTCTAGCGGAGGCCAACTTCGGTTTCTTCGGGGCTCCTCAGACGAGGACGTGTGTTCCGGGGAAGGAAGACAGGTTGGTGAAGAAACCCTCTGCCTTATGAGGTCGTCAATACGCATGTCTATAGCAGTCAGATACTGTCGCAATACTGAACTCTCTTGCTGCTGAGCGACTAGTTCTTCAAAAAGTCTATCGTACATGTCAAGCACACGAGACAGGTCTCCCTCAGTAGCAGGTGCAGACGGGTCAAACTGATCATCATCAACTTCTTCTCTTATGCGCAGAAGATCCGTACCAGGTTGAGCAGAGGTACCAGCGTGAGCAGAGCGGGACATAGGTTCCTTCCCGGGTCGAGTGGTGGTCCGCTTATCGGATCGGTTCGGCCCCTGCTGTCGATGGCTCGTTGCGCCCCCTGGGATCGGGTCGTGGTGATAGGTGTAGGTGGGTTCGTGGCGAGGTCACGCGATCTAGTGATCATCCTTTCAACGGATTGATTCGTGGCTCCTCCATCGATCGCGATCGCCCCCAGCGCAACGCGATCCGTGGGCTCTTCCTGATGCTGCTCGTGCACACTCTCTTCAATCGCCTCATTGGTAGCCTCTTCGGCCTGCGATACTCGTGCATCTTTAGACTTCTTTCCAGCCATGATATCTAAATTTCACTGAAATCTTCAAAAACTGAAGAAGTGGGGTTTTGGACTGTCTTCTTCGGACTTGAGTATCCAAACAACGAAACAACAATCCAATGTGCTAAAAATTCATTCTCAGTGAAAGCACAAAAATGTTAGATCCAAAATTGGGTCTAACACCCAAGCTGTTCTGAATTACGAAGAATTATAACTACAATATGAAGAAAAAGCAGGAAAACACACGAAATTTATAGTGGTTCAGCGTTAACGAGCCTACGTCCACTTTATATGTAGTTGATTATATGCTGAATGCAAGTACAATCAATGGTTTCACTCAATATCCCTCTAACAATTATGATTCTCTCAATAATTTCGGGATAACTCTAAATAAAAACAATGGAGATATGGTAATGGTGGAGTCAGATCTCTCAAATGCCTAAGATCCCCCAAAAATGCCAACTTCTGGGCTATTTATAGCAGATTTCTTTAGGCGGATCGTGGTCATACGTGGCACACATTCCGAGGATCTCGTACTGGTTCGTATCTTGATGAAGAAATTGTCAAATTAGCCGTTGTGGACAGGTTTCGCGCTCTCCTTAAATCTCGGCTCGTGGGATGACTCAGTCCCCCCCATCACATAATGGCTCGTGGGATCGGATCGTAGCGGTTGTAGCGGATCAGAGGTAGAGGGGGCGATCTGCGATCTGTATGGTCAGTGTGGCCAGGATTTGATGACTTCTATATTTAAGACACGATGGAACACGTGTATCAATCTTGGTGGCTTGATCCAAAAGCTAGCCAACAACAGATTTAGCAGATTAGGCAATTCAACAGATTTAGCAGATAACAGATCTAGCAGACTAGGCAATTCAACAGATTTAGCAGATTAATTTAACAGATTATATATTTCTAAAATTCTATTTACATAACTTGCCTAATCATAAATTAAGCCTAAACTTACAATCCTAAATCATGGTCATAATTCATAATACAACATTTGCCTAAATTTTTAGTTAAAATTTGCACAGTACAGAATATTCTCTAAAAGCCCAAATCATGATATACCATATGAATTATGCCAAATTATAGCCTTTAATGCCAAATATCCAAAAATCTACTTTTAGGCGTATTCACATTGATAGTTATCCTATTATAATATAGGTCTCTACGCCTAAGTCACATATTTCTTTTCAAGTCATGAATCATTACATAAAATTTACGCAAAAGTCTAGATCTTTAAATTATAACATCCCAAAATCAGATCTTAATTTTAAACATGTGTTATGTCCCCCAAGTTTCAAGTCATATGTTATCATACAATGATTCCTCTTCTTCCAAATTATAGAGTATACACAGATCTATATCTAATTTACAACATATGTCCATTTCTCAAATCAGTCAAAGATCAGTCATGTCCAATTATGCATTGTCCATTATTTGTCCCAAAATTTAGCGTTCGTGCGTTAATCTCTTATAAGATTTGGTGCAGGCTCGTGGTTACCTAGCTATAAACAAAAAGAAAGAAAAGAGGGAACAGATACAGAACAGTCACAATCAAGATAGATCCAAAGAAAAGTATGCATAGCATCAGATCCACATTCACAAAAATGTCAAGATAATTATTAAATTTCATATCTGAAAAAAACTGTACTCACGATTGAAAAGGTAAATCTTGATTCATGGGATCTTTATTCTGACACTGAATAGCGCTCCTTTGGCGTAGACTATCGATTAGATTAGAAAATAGTTGTTCTCTTTTAACTCTATTCAGATTGGAAGAAGATGCACTAGTTCTAGTTTTGATTCTAGCAGAGTAGCGATGCCATTTTTATTTTTAATTAGAATAGAGGAAAAATATAGGCAGAATGAAATTGTGTGGAGAGAAAGCTAGGTTTGGTGGTGTTTAAATAGGTTAGAGCTCACGAATTCGGTCAGAAAGGCGTCCAGGTGCAGAAAAATGGATCTGTCTCCAGATCTGGAAAAGGGGGGAGGTCGAACCTAAGGATAGTGTCGACCTGTGTACCCAGGTCGACCCGCAGATCGACCCTAGTGTCGACCTGGGTGCTGGGCGGGAATTTTCCCGCCCAGCCCGGGTGTCTGTTTTGAATTTCGAAATCTGAATTTTGAATTTCGGGATGCTTTTTACTGAAACTTCTGAAGGCCATATCTTCTTCATATAGAGTCCGATTTAAGAAAACTTAGAATCTATTCCAAGAAGAATTTCGAGAAGAATGCAGTGGCGTAACCCGTTTTCCTTAATTATTCTGTTACAATTTAATTATTCTCTGATTTGTCATTCTTATGTTCACAGAAAATACGGGGTGTTACATTCTCCCCTCCTTAAAAGATTTCGTCCCCGAAATCTCCAAGTTAAGAAGAATGTGTCCTACCATCCAATCACCCATCTACTCAACCATCATCCACAAGAATCCATTATCCTTAGAAAACTTCTAATGTTGTATGAACATATGCAAAAGTGTGTGTATATGTTCCTTATCTAATGCAAAGATCAGGCGGTCCACTGATTCAGTTGACCTCCTTAATGCGAATTATGTCAGTGCCATGAGTCCAACATGTATGCAATTTTCCTATTTGGTACATATCATTTCTATATGAGTGCACGACTGTTCATTCATATGCAACATCCATGTGCTGAGTCAACCATTTTGCATCCATAAAAAAAATGCACACACATCCATATGCAGTATGAGAGTGTTTCTGAGCCGAACTAGTGCCTAGTGTGTGTATATGCATCCACGAGCAACCACTTGCATCCACTTGCAACCATAAAACATAACATGTCTCAAACACATGTTTACACCCATTAGTTTCTACCTAAAGGTCGAAGATTTGGTCGATATGATACAATTGAGTGACAGAAGCAAGTACAATTAAAACAAAAGCTTGGTTCCCATTAGACATCGATTTAAGAGAATAACCCTCTAAGTATTAACCCTGAAGACCAAAATTAACATCTGATTGACACTCAGAGAATCACTCCCATTAAACAAATGTCCAACTGGAAATCTACTGCACGCTTCGAGTAAAAACCCCTATCCTTTTCAGAAATATTCAGATACTTACATACTACTAGTACAGATCAGATTACCAAATGATTCTTAGGAAACTAATCATGATAAAAACCCAGAATGTATGCGTCATAGCCAACTTAACGCCCAACACAGATACCCTCGAACCCCAACTTATCACAAACAGATAAATCATAACCCTTATGGGTTTGAGTCTACAGCGGGATCAGAAACAAGACTAGTATTAAAGTGCAGAGTTTCAATTACAAAATCAAAATGCCAGAATCAGAAAGAGTTTTAACTCCACAACCAGATAAGGAAATTAAACCTTCTACAGAAAGTTTTCCTATTTCTATCCTATCCAGCAGCCTCGAGGGTATTCGCTGCCCTCCAAAAGTAGGACCTGTCCTATGCCCTTGCCCTCGTTTCTTCGGGCAGTCCCTCGTTAAGTGTCCCATCTCACCACAGTTAAACCAAGTGCCCTTCCTCTTTCTGCAATCCTTGTTCAGATGGGTCGAGCTTCCCCAAGTAAAGCACTTCTTCTCCTTTTTGTCTTCAGACTTCTCATCTTTCTTTTGTGTTTCCTTTTTGGGCCCCGCCTTCTTGTTCTGTGGTCCTTCAAGCTTTTCTTCTTTCTTCTCACTTTTGGTTTCCTCTTCATGCATCAATTCCATGTCAACTAATTTCTCGAAGATAGCCCCCATAGGAATGTGGGACATTGCCAATCCGTGTAGCATCTCGTTCAAACCTTTAGCAAAACTTAGTGCCTTCTTATGTGGTGTATTTACCAAATCTAAGCTGAATCTCGCCAACTTATTAAACTTGTTGACGTACTCTCTCACTGATAAATTCCCCTACTTCAACGCCAAGAAACTCTCTACGTATAGACTCTTTTCCGCTCGTGAGAGAAATTTCATCTCGAACCTATGCTTGAAATCCATCCATCTCTCTACCGGACGCTCTCCATTTGTGACTTCCCACCAAAAAGAAGCTTCGTCCTTAAGCAACCATACCGCCAACTGTATCTTCTGCCTATCGTCCACCTCGAAGATAACGAACAAATCCTCAGTTTCTTTGAGCCAGTTCCTTGCCTCCACGAAGGATTCAGTTCCATTAAAGTTCTTCCCACCAATGGCTCGAAAGTCTCTGCATATCTTCGGGAAAGTATTCATGCGCGGAGGAGGAGGAGGAGGAGGAAACGCTGCAGCTGGGGCAGGAGGGACGTCTGCTCGGCCCCATTATTAGCCCTAGCTTCTAGGTACCTCCTGAACCAGCCAGGTATCGGTACGCCCTCCGGAAGGTTAAGATCCCCAGACATGCTGAAATGAAAGAAAAGGGAAGATTCAAAACAAAGGATAGAAAGATAGGCACATGGTTTTGGGGGTTATGTTTTTCAAAACAAACTCTACTTTTGAAAATACTTCCTTTTTAAACCTTTTTGAAAATAGTTTTCAAAAACTTTCTATCGAATCTGGTAACATTCAGCTCTGATACCAAGTTAACACCCCACCTCCGTTAAGGTCACTCGCAAAGGGATTGCCTTAACTTTGGTGGAGCGTTTTTAGTAGACAGAATAGAAATTTACAAGATAGATAAAGTAGTACTTGAAAATTTTATAACTTTACTACAACAGAAACAGAAATAAGTTTGGTTACATCTTTCAAAAATCACAATATCGGAATTCAAGTACATAAATATCGGTCTTGTACAAAAGCCTTCAGAATGCATAGTTTTTAAAGCCATAATCCCCAATATAAACTTCCATGGAAAGATAGAGCCAAAGCCAAGCAATACTTCAAACACTTCAAGCAGAGAAAATCAGAATCAAGCTCCTATGTTTCCACCCTGAGAACCTGGGGGGAGAAGGAAAGAAAAGAGGTGAAACAAACTAGGTCATACATAAGTCTGGTGAGTCCAGTGACTTTCAACATATAATCAGATAATAGTATCATGACATGTAGATAAAACTGGATGAGAGATAACCGTAATAGGAATAACAGGTTAACAGAAGAAACATAATGATGTAGGCTAAGCTAAGCTTCTTACTTAGTTTTCACTTCTCTGAACTAATACTAGTATAACAGGATTAGGTGTTACCCTGGTGTCTAAGCTGAAACAGAAACGGAAACAGAATAATCTCTACAAAAACAAAATGCTAGTAATGGGCCTTTACCACCCGAACAGAGGCAGACGGTACAGAAACAGAATGCTAATAATGGGCCTTTACTACCCCAACAGACAGAAGCTACGAAAACAAAATCGGAAACGAAATCAGAGACGGAAACAGAATAATACCTATGGAAACAGAATGTTAGAATTAGGTATACACTAGTAATCGGCCTTTACCACCCCAACAGACGGTACCACGCAGAAACAGACAGGTATTACCACCCAACAAAAATAGACGGTACCAACAAAAACAGATAGAACTAAGTGTACCCTAAGTCCCACACCCAAGTGATCGGCTCCCTAATACCTAAATAACCTGTGCCGGCCCCACAGTAGGGTGTATCACTCCATAAAGTGGCAACCTATTAGCACAGACCAATTTACAGATGTCACGGTGTCTTACATCCTCAGAGGAGACCAGATCCATGCACGCACATGACCAGGTTGGAACGCACCATCAACACCCCTCGCCATTATCAGAATAAACCGCTTATAATTAGTTCTGTAAGCATGCCCGGACCCCTACATAGCGTGGGGTCAAAGTTTTGATACCAGAAAGGGTTACTGACTAATATGGGTCCCAAACAACAGATGACACAAGTATTTCCCCTCCTAACCTTGTGTCTTCAGACTAGCAGATTTCAGATTAACTTGTTTACAAGTTTCAGATGGAGTTCAGATTACTAGTTCACAGATTAGACAATCAAGTTAACAAGTTATTAGATTAACATATCACATGTACGGATTTAACAGACTTACAGATTGTCTAACTTTGTATTGGGCCTACAGATTCACGAAATGGGTTTATTAGATTCATCAGTCCGGTAGGTTTAAACCTATCCACCCAACACGTTTTTAGACACCACATTTTCTTAAATTTACATTAATTAAATATTAATGCATAGACCTCTCACATTAGGTCGGTAGCTTGTGGCTGCTGGATGTGCCGGGCGGTTCCTGCCACAAGCCAGACCTAACCTCGTGTCTAGGCATATTTTAGTTATGCATATGACCTCTCACATTAGACTGACAATTTGCGGTTGCTGGTAAAGCCGGTTGGTTCCGGGCAGGCTTCTACTGCCAACAGAGTCTAACCTCGTGTCATAGCCAACTTATTCCAATATAGATTATACAAATATCAGACTAATTATGTCCATTTAACAGATTAAACTTCTTTACAGGTTACAGCAGATTAATCAAATTTCCATGTTTTACTTAATCTTAGATCGAGCCTACGGATTTTCATAACCAAATTACAATTATTCATCTTTCAACAGATTAGGAAATTCAACAGATAACAGATCTAGCGGATTAGGCGATTCGATAGATTTAGCAGATAACAGATTTAGCAGATTAGGCAATTCAACAGATTTAGTAGATAAGGCAATTCAACAGATTTAGCATATTAGGCAATTCAACAGATTTAGCAGATAATAGATTTAGCAGATTAATTCAACAGATTATATATTTCTAAAATTCTATTTACATATCTTGCCTAATCATAAATTAAGCCTAAACTTACATGCCTAAATCATGGCCATAATTCATGATACAACATATGCCCAAATTTTTAGTTAAACTTTGCACAGTACAGAATATTCTCTGAAAGCCCAAATCATGATATACCATATGAATTATGCCAAATTATAGCCTTTAATGCCAAATATCCAAAAATCTACTTTTAGGCATATTCACGTTGATAGTTATCCTATTATAATATAGGTCTCTACGCCTAAGTCACATATTCCTTTTTCAAGTAATGAATTGTTACATAAAATTTACCCAAAAGTCTAGATCTTTAAATTATAACATCTCAAAATCAGATCATAATTTTAAACATGTGTTATGTCCCCCAAGTTTCAAGTCATATGTTATCATACAATGATTCCTCTTCTTCCAAATTACAGAGTATACACATATCTATATCTAATTTACAACATATGTCCATTTCTCAAATCAGTCAAAGATCGGTCATGTCCAATTATGCATTATCCATTATCTGTCCCAAAATTTAGCGTTGGTGCGTTAATCTCTTATGAGATTCGGTGCAGGCTCGTGGTAGCCTAGCTATAAAAAATGGAAGAAAAGAGGGAACAAATACAGAATAGTCACAATCAAGATAGATCCACAGAAAAGTATGCATAACCTTAGATCCAGATTCACAAAAATGTCAAGATAATCATTAAATTTCATATCTGAAAATAACTGTACTCACGATTGAAAAGGTAAATATTGATTTCTAGGATCTGTATTCTGACACTGAATAGCGCTCCTATGGCGTAGACTATCGATTAGATTAGAAAATAGTTGTTCTCTTTTAACTCTATTCAGATTGGAAGAAGATGCACTAGTTCTAGTTTTGATTCTAGCAGAGTAGCGACGCCATTTTTATTTTTAATTAGAATAGAGGAAGAGTATAGGCAGAATGAAATTATGTGGAGAGAAAGCTAGGTTTGGGGGTGTTTAAATAGGTTAGAGCTCACAAATCCGGTCAAAAAGACGTCCAGGTGCAGAAAAATGGATCTGTCTCCAAATCTGGAAAAGGGGCGAAGGTCGACCCTAGTGTCGACCTGTGTACCCAGGTCGACCCCCAGGTCGACCCTAGTGTCGACCTGTGTCCTGGGCGGGAGTTTTCCCGCCCAGCCCGGGTGTCTATTTTGAATTTCGAAATCTGAATTTTGAATTTTGGGCTGGTTTTTACTGAAACTTCTGAAGGTCATATCTTCTTCATACAGAGTTCGATTTACGCAAACTTGGACTCTATTCCAAGAAGAATTTCAAGACGAACGCAATGGCGTAACCTGTTTCCCTTAATTATTCTGATACAATTTAACTATTCTCTGAATTGTCATTATTATGTTCACAGAAAATATGGGGTGTTACATTAAAGGGAAGCCGAGAGCCAAAGCAATCGAGACCAAAGGGAAAAGCAGCCGACAAGAGCTTCTGCTGGCCTAGTAACAAAAGGTACCTTAATTTGTATACAAATAAGACCTTAGGGGTCTCACTTTCGAGGGATAGATTTTCATTTCCCAATCTTGTTCTCTTTCACTCAAGAGTAAACCCTAATTTCCAAATAAAATTGGGGATTTCTTCAACTCTTGTAATATATCCTCAATTAATAAAAAGGATAAGTCTGGGATTTAAGCATTTCTCGATTTGGTAATCATATTGTTTGTAATGATAAGATAGGAAGTTAATGCTAACCTTTCTAATGATAGAGTTAATCGTGGCTCATTCGAAGGAGGGAAGGCCCTGGGTCAAACCAAGGCTTCTCCCCTTTCGAATGTTCCTTACGTGACTTAGCTTTTTCATAGTAAGCCTAATGCAACCTAACTGAGGAAGGAATCTCGCTATGAACTTGTGGCTTGATATCTAACGAAATCAAGGCCTCCCCGGGCCAGTTCGATATGGAAGTATCATATAAGTCAATAAGTACTATAGCATGTAAACAACCCTAGCGTTGTGAGGCATTAGCCTGTTTCCCCTTAGCACAATGTGTATCATTTTATCCAAGATCTAAAGGCGGTTATGGCATAAGGTTTTCTGCCTTATTCAACTTGTAAAGCCTTTCTCCCAAGGTTGTCGTTGACTTTGTGGTTCCGTAACCGTGATGCTCACCCTTTGAGGGAAGAGTAACTAATCTTCGGATTCAAGATCTTAATGCCTAGGAAATGGTTTAAATTGTTAAGAACACGATTCATAATCATATCCCTATATCCTTTTAAACTGCTCATGCATCAAACAACTAAACATATGCATGGCTCATCCAAGTTCGGGTGTTAATGAAAAATAGCGTTAACATTTTGGTGCTAGAAGGAGGACTTAAACCTCCGACTTTATGTTTAACTTATAAAAATTAATTTGGTAAACTTATTACTCCGTGGTAGGGAAAGATGAAATTGAAGAGACTAGAGAAGCAAAATAAGGAACCAGTTCCAAATGCAACTCTTGAAGGAAACGTGGACCCAACATTCAATATAAACAATAATGAAGAAGGAACAACTTCCAACCCAATGCAACCACCAAACCCAAATGCCATGGAGGAAAATGCTACTAAAATCACGACTCTTTCACTCTAGAGAAACAGACCCAGGAGATGCAAGATCAAAAGAATGCTAGTTAAGCACAGAAGTCTTCAAATCTCACTAAGTCCAGCCAGAGAGAGGTAGATGAATCTTCGAAGAGAAAGGCACCCGTCCAACATTCTGAAGAGAAGCTCAAGGCAGCTTCCACTAAGAAGAAAATATCCTTTTAAACTAGGATAGATCATCAAGGAAATCAATGTGACCAGGAGCAATATAGGAGCTCTACTTCTAAAGGTTATGATCCAAAGAGGATGAATTATGACAACACAGAGGCTTACCTCAAAGACATCGCCAGAAAAACCATCAAGGACCTGTTGGGGAACAAAGAGAAAAGAATCCAGGATGATAAGGTTAACGACAATGAATGAGTAGCCCCTTTTACCGATGAGATCATGCGCACTATAATATCCTCTAGGGTGAAGGTTCCCACTATAAAGTATCTCAGGACAACTGACCCTAATGATCATCTAATGGCTTTCGACAGTCAAATCGATCTCTATAATGCTTCGAGGGCCGTCAGATGTCGTCTTTTCCCATTAACCCTCCAGGAAGCAGTAGCCAAATGGTATCGTCAACACAGAGAGAATGCCATCTACTCGTGGAAACAATTCTCCTATGAATTTTCAGTATATTTTTGCATATGCAAGGATCCAACAGTTGATTACACAGTTATCGCTAATATCAAGCAGAGGCAAGGAGAGTCCCTAGGAGATTACTTGATAAGGTTCAACATAAAAGCATTAAAGGAAAAAGATATGAATGATCGCGACAAGTTAGTTGTTGTGCATTCGAGTTTAATTGAGAATACCCCCTTCTGGAAGGAACTATACATTCACGGTTGTAAATACTTACAAGACTTCCACTTTCAAGACAAATTCATCTGTATGGACGAATTGTACTTTACAAAGAAGAAATTTGGACCTCGAGGGGAAGGAGGAAAGCTGGGCTTCGAACGAAAACCCCAAGGTGGAAGGTTCAGTCAAGATGGAAATCAGAAAAGGGAAAGATGGGAGGATTCTGATTCCAACTCAGTCGCTTTAAGCAAGCCCATCTACTTTGTGTATGCTATGGAAAAAGAAAGGGTCAATAACTTCCCCATCTCGTTCAAAGCCAAGAATTTTCCTGAACCCCATGCTGGTGGAATGTATTGTGAGTATCACAAAACAAACGGACCGACGAGTGCAAGGTTTTAGACAGGATTATTTAGAAGATTATCTGAGAGGTACATCTAAAAGAGTTTGTTTTGAACAAGTCAACGTCCTCCTAGCATACGAATGAACAACAGAAAGTTTCAGCAAATGCAATAGAAGCCACTATGGAGGAAGGTCATCTAGATTTAGGCCCACCAATAAACTGAATAAATGTGATCTATAGTGGGCCATATCCTGCTGGAGCTTTCCCGGTATCCCGTAATCGATACCTAAAAGAGTTTCGCGAAGGGATATTCTCCATTCCAGAGGAACCATCTTTAAAAAATGCTCGTTACACTCTCAAAATGCACAGGTGATTTCTCCAGAGGAAATGAAGAGAGGGGTCTGTCATCCACACAATGACCCTCTTATGATAACCACTCAGATTGGGCTCTCTGTGGTATCCAAGATCCTTGTTGATACTGGAAGTGCAGCCAATGTCATATTCAAACTTGCCTTTGATCAGATGAGGATTTCTAAGGAAAAGTTAGAACCAAGCAGCGGACCAATCTTCAGCTTCAACAACAAAGGATCAATTCCAATGGGACAAATCAACCTCCTGGTGTTTTGGGTTTTCTTCGCTCCACAGAACCTTTGAAACTCTTTTTGTCATGATCGATCAACCATCCTACTACAATGCCTTCTTTGGTCGACCTGGTCTGGAGGAAATTGATGCTTTTGTCTCTTCCAATTATCTTATGCTAAAGTTCTTTACAAAACTGGGATGTGGTACCATCAGAGGAGAATAGTTTAGCTCTCGTGAGTTGTACTTCGCAACGGTCGACAAATACAAAAGGGAGCATTCTTTATACTTTGATTCTTCTAATATTTTTCAACCCTCGGATGATGGATTCTTACATCCAACATTCGAAGCTGAAGTAAAAATCAATAAAGCTGACAAGCGTACAAATGGTAGGTACACTTCTTTGAGATGAAAAAGGAAGAGATTCGATAACATAAACTTGGCAGAGGAAGAAGAAATTGTCACAGATTTGGATTCTAAAGGGGACATTGAAAGGATAAAACCAATAGAGGATTTGGAAGAAGTAAACGTTGATCCAAAGGATAAGGCC
This sequence comes from Allium sativum, assembly GCA_030737875.1. NCBI lineage: Eukaryota > Viridiplantae > Streptophyta > Magnoliopsida > Asparagales > Amaryllidaceae > Allium > Allium sativum. The sequence continues at coordinate 19,543 of JASFAX010004598.1, forward strand.
AAAGTCATCAATATAGGGAAAAGGTTGACAGAACCCTTAAGGAGTGACCTAGTTTGGTTTTTGCAGCTCAACAAGGATATTTTCGCTTGGACTCATTCGTACATGGTTGGAATCGATTCTTCTATCATGAGCCATGCCCTAAACATCAACCCTTCGGTAATCCCAGTTCGACAAAAGAAGAGGCAATACAATAGAGACCGATCAAAGGCTTTATAGGAGGAAGTCAAAAGGTTAGAAACAATCAGGTTCATCCGAGAAGTTTTTTTTACCCCAAATGGCTAGCCAATCCTATGCTAGTAAAAATGTCCAATGAAAAGTGGAGGACATTCGTTGATTATACAGACTTAAAAAAAGCCTGCCCTAAGGATTGTTATCCCATTCCGCAGATAGACCAGTTGGTCTATGCAAAAAGTGGCCATAAAATATTATCCCTTATGGATGCTTACTCAGGGTATAATTTGATTCCAATGCGTAAAACCAACGAGTACCATACGAGCTTTATCACCGACCAGGGGACATTTTGCTATAAAGTAATGCCTTTAGGATTGAAAAATGCGAGGGAAACATACCAAAAGCTAGTTAATAGAATGTTTCAAGAGCAAATAGGGTGTAACATGGAAGTATATGTAAATGCTATGCTGGTAAAATCCGTCAAAGCAGAAAGCCACCTGAAGGGCCTAGAGGAGATGTTCGACATCTTAAGAAGTTACCAAATGAAGTTAGACCCACAAAAATGTTCTTTTGAGGTTCAATCTAGAAAGTTCCTAGGATATATGGTAAGTGAGCATGACATTAAGGCTAGTCCTAACCAAATCCGAGCCATAAAGGATATGAAAGAACCCAAAACAAGCAAAGAAGTCATGAGCTTAAACTGAAAGGTAGCAGCCCTCAGTATGCTCATTTCCATAGTCACTGACAAATGCGTCCATTTCTTTGATGTTATAAAGAAAAAGAAGAACTTTGAATGGAATGAAGAATGTAGGAAGGCCTTTCAATAATTGGAAGACTGCATCGGGAAACCCCCAATTCAGTCTAGTCCTGAGAAAGGGGAAGATTTATAGCTATATATGGCCATTTCAGAATATGCGGTGAGTTCAGTACTTATAGGAGAAAGTGATGGAACTCAACACCCAATTTACTACGTTAGAAGAAGGTTAAAGGATGAAGAAACCTGAAACCCTATAGTGGAAAATTTAGTATATTGCCTAATACTTACAACGCGGAAGCTCAGGGGTTATTTCCAAGCACATCCCATTAAGTTTCTAACTAGTTTTCCACATAAGAAAGTCTTCCGCAAGCCGTAAACCTCAAGAAGTTTAGTGAAATGGGGAATTGAGCTTAGCCAATATGAGATTGAGTTTCAAACTCAAGCAGCTATCAAAGGACAAGCTCTAGTAGATTTTGTGCACCAGTGCACAAGCTTTATTACAGAATAGTTAACCAAGGAAAGTGACCTAAAGGGTAAGTGACAATTGTTTGTAGATGGGGCGATGGGGCTTCAAACAAACAAGGAGAGGGAGCAGGATACATCATAATTACCCCTGATGGGCACCACTTGCACTATGCAATAAAGCTAGGGTTTTCATCTACTAACAATGTAGCCGAATACGAGTCAATGATGGAAGGATTGAACCTAGCACTACAATTGAAGGTACTTCGAATAGAAATCTTTAGTGATTCACAACTAATAGTAAATCAGATAAAGCAAACATATCAAACCAAAGATGTAAGTTGGCCCTATATGTAAAAAGAATACTAAAGATGCTTTCTCAGTTTTAGGATTTCTCAATACAACAAATCAAATGGGATGAGAACACCCAGGCCGATTCACTAGCCAAGCTGGCCAGCTTCCGAGGAGCACCCGAAAATTGAATAATTCCTGTAGGATATCAGGAAAGGCCCAGCATTAAGCATAAAGGGCTCGAAATAGGAAAAGAGTTGTTGGTCCTAATAAGATCCCAAGCTTCGAATAAAGAAAATGAAATGGATAAGGAGGTTGCTTCTGATACGGAACCTTCTTCAGCAGAAATGAATTACCATTATGAAAATACCTGAATGGCTCCTATCGTAGATTACCTCCTAATTGGAATTCTACCCCTTGTGTGACACCCCACGTCCGTTAATGTCACTCACAAAGGGAATGCATTAAGTTTCGTGAAGCGTTATAGGTAAACAGACGCAGATTATTATAAGACAGATATAAATAAGATAGCAGCAAAAATTCAAATTTTTATTTCAAAAACAAATCATGCATCATGGTCCAAAATACCATAAGTCACAAAAACCATTACCACAATATAACTTCTGTCTTTTACCAACAAAGTACATAAATACTTAAAAGAAAACATAATTGCCCAAATAAAAGAGACAAAGCCATAGTAGAGATAAGAACTTGAGCAATACTTCGAAAGCAGCTCCAACAAGATGAAAACTGAGTCCTGACTAAGCCTGAGTGTTTCCTCCTTGAGAACCAGGGGGGGAACGGAAGAAAGAAGGTGAAACAAAAATGGTCGGACATAAAGTTTGGCGAGTCCAGTTATTTTAGCAAGTAAATAAATAAAAGTAGCATGACAATATATAAAGTGGATAAGAGATTACTACAAAAAAGGCAGGTGTGACAAGATAGACAGGATGAGGTGTATACGCTTCCCTAATGATTACTCTACACTATTACTAGTACAACCCGAATGAGATGATCCATTACACTTCAAGGTGGCAGACTTAGGCATACGTCCAAATGTACCCTACTACTACCCTAATCGATCGGCTCCCTACTCCGACCTATTTCGGAGTTCTCTACTTGATACATACTCCGGGCTACTGACTGAAATGGGTCCCACACAACATGATGCAAGCTCTCTCCTTTGTCTTGTATCCCCCATTAGGTTTTCCACAGGTTATATTTACCCTAAAGGTGTTTTTAATTATATAACCCTAATCTTTCTACCGATTATGCTTACCACTAGGTGTTTTTAATTACATAACCTTATCGGGCTAAGTTTGTGGGCCTATATATATATATATACTAATATTACCCACCTACCCAAGATTTACTTAACCCTCCCACTAATTCAACCAAGTTTACTTAACCCCTATTCATGTTTATGTTCACACAATCCCTATGGATTCAACTGGGTTAAGTATTACATACTAACAGGTTATCCCCATTCACACTGACTGCTTTTTACTTGCCAAAGTTTCACTAGCTTATTAATTTCATATAAATATAGCTTAATCCTTTTAAGTTCATTAATAATCCCCATTACATGTTATTCTTTAGATTGTAACTAATAGAAGTAGTCTTACAATTTTTCACCCCTAGCTAGAATGTGATTAACGAAAGTAATCTTACAATCCCTCTCTATTATTCATTGTCTGATTCCATAATTACAATAACATGTTTTACTTAATATTTAATTAAGTATGCTCCTTCTCAGTTCACCTGTTTCCTATTTAACATATCAATACAACTTAACATTTTTTACTTATTAACTTAGTTTTCTTAACTAAGGTTTACTAATAAGCTTTCTTTCCTTTTATTATAACTTATGTTATAATTTCCACTTGTCCCTAGGACAAGCCTACCTATTATATACAAAATTTTCATTAAGTAATTAGTCATAAGAGGTTACTATCATCCCTTGTTTACTCCAATTAATTACCATGTCCTTTTATGGTTATAATCGGCTAGACCTCCCAAATTAGGCCTACAACTTGTGGATGATGGATATGCTGGTGGGTCCGGGAAGAATTATTCCACAAGTTGGGCCTAACCTCGTGTCTTAGCCCGATTCATATTTGTGCACTTAGACCTCTCACATTAGGTTCAACATTAGTGGCTGCTGGATATGCCGGTCGGGTCCGGGCAGACTTTCACCACTAATGCAACCTAACCTCGTATCATAAGTGCAATTACAATTTCTGATTGTAATTATTAGACATTTCATTCTTTTCCAATTCTTACCTATGTCTTTATAGGTGATTACGCCCTTATTTCCCGTTTTTGAATTATATGTCCAATTCATATAAACATTATTTAAATTATGCCAATTCTAACCTTTTTCCCCTCGTTCCCTAACTAACGCATTCGCATATATTTGGCGGCATCTAGGCTAGAAAGTAGCCTAGTCATAAACAATAAAAAGGAAAAAGTGATGGGAATATGACAAAGGTGACTGTTTTGTCATAAACATAAACTAGCATGGTGATAAGGTGGACATATAAGCATAAATCTGATGAACTTGTGGCAGTTAACTAATTCTGACTTAACGATGATGTCATAATAAGATCTAAATTAACAATTTAGATGTCCAACTGGTTTAGATCTAATATGATAGGCATAAGGTGATAAACTAGATCTGATTAATATATTAGATGTCCACATAATTCAGATACAATAGTTAAAAATAGATCTAACACGAATAAGGTCAAGATCCACATCATAGCATATCGTAGAAATTACAATAGATCCGACAAGATAGAGATTTAGATCCAATAATTAGAAATAGATATAACACAAATAAGGTCAAGATCCATATCATAGAATGCCACAAAAATTACAATAGATTCAAATAAGAATTCATATGTCCAATAATAACAGATCTCAATTAATCACAGTATGATAATAAGGTGGACATAAAAACAGATCTAGTAAAAAGGGTAATTATAAAACTAGATCCAATATACATAGGATGAACATATCCAAATAAGAATTCATATGTCCAATATTAACAGATCTCGATTAATCACAATATGATGATCTAGATCTGAACAAAGGTTCATTTTTCCATATACTGATAATCTCAAATTAACCACAAACTTGACAAAGGTTCAGATCCATAAAGGTTACATGATAAACTAATCGCGGGTGAATTAGATCTAGAAAAATAGATCTAGCATAATGAAGTTTGAGATCCAAGAATAACGTAGATTTATGATTCAAGACAGATCCAAATCACAGTACTATCACGTTATACTTTTACTCATTTAAATCTAATAGTAACCTAGAACTCACAGTGTTTGGCTAAGAAGATAGAACTATAAAAGAAGCTTGTTGGGTTGTAGATCAATGCTTGAATCTCAAATTGATTTGTAAAGTTGGTAGTTGTAAAAGATAGGATTAGATTCAGTTGAGGCACTGACGGCATCTGGCCTCCATTGTTTTTTAGTACGAGAAAATAAGAGTAATGACCATGTATTTATATCCTCCAACCTCTCATAAACAGACTGCCACATCAGCCCTAGGGGTGTCGACACCCCTGTAGGTGGGTCGACCCTGGTGTTGACACCCCTTAAGGGGGGTCGGCCCCGGTGTCGACACCCCTCTAGGGAGGTCGACCCCCTAGAGCGGGAAATTTTCCGCCATTAGAAATTTTTGATTTTTGGACCCTTTTTGGATAAGTGTTGACTCATATCTAACTCATAGGTGTATCATATGTATATACATATTTCTTCTGTGTGTATTCAAACTAAAAACCCTTATAACTTCTTTACACGGTGTTCGTCTTACGCAAACCAAATGTCTATCTTGACCAGAATTTCAAGACGGACGCAATGATGCAGTCTGTTTTCCTTAATCCTAAATATTAAATTAACTATTATTTACTTTATCCTCTTTTAATGTTGTTAAAATATGGGGTGTTACACCTTGGTAGGCAAGACGCAAGGAAGATAAGAAACCAAGCCCGTACATTTGTGATTATAAATAGGATACTCTACAAGAAAGGGCATTCACTTCCCTACTTGAGATGTATAAGACTTGAGGATGGGCTTAACTTGTTGAAAGAAGCACACATAGGTTTGTGCGGGGACCACTCCAATGGAATTAAGTTAGCCAATAAGGTCATGCGAGAAGGCTTTTACTGGCCACAAATGGTTAGTCAAGCGATTGAATATGTCAAGAAGTGCGAGAAATGTCAAAGGTATTTCAAGATACCTCGGCTAGCTCCTAGTGATTTAACCACTATTTCGAGCCCATGGCCTTTCGATGTATGGGGAATAGATTTGATTACGCCTCTGCCAGTTTCCAAGTGAGGAGCTAAGTATGTTGTGGTACCTATTGATTACTTTACCAAATGGGTGGAAGCAAAACCCCTTTCAACAATCTCCTCTAAGAAGATACTGAGATTTGTGATAAAGAATATTGTTACTTGCTTTGGGATTCCTTACAAGATCATATCAGATAATAGAGCACAATTTGAAAGCGAGGAATTCACTCAATTTTGTGATAAGAATGAGATCATCAAAAGCTTTTCCTTAGTAGCACATCCAAGGGAAAATAGAGCCGTCGAAGATGCAAACAAAATCATAAAGACAATTCTCAAGAAACGACCGAATCAAGCCAAACGAAATTGGACAGAAGAATTACCATTACTGCTTTGGGCATATAGAATTTCCGGCAAAATAGCAACAAAGCATACTCCATTTTCCTTGACATATTGGTGTGAAGCCATGCTTCTAGTTGAGATTGAAATCCCCTCACATAGAAGGATAACCTATTCATTTGATCCTAATAAAGAGCTAAAAAAGGAATCCTTAGACCTCATACAAGGATTAAGAAACATTGCAACAATTAGAACAACCGATTACCAAAGGAGAATTACAAAGTACTACTACAATGCAAGGGTTAAAACCAAAAACTTCAGAAAAGGAGTTTTGGTCTTACGAAAGGTAATGGCCAACACAAAAAACCCATCAGATGGTCTGCTTGGCCCAAATTGGGAGGGGCCATTAGTCATTCATCAAGGAGTCATACCTAGGACGTATCGACTCTACAAACCGAATGGTGATCTCGTTCCAATGACATTGATCTTGGAACACTTGAGACCATACTTATTAATGATAACTGAATAAATAGATGTCTCCACCAAGAATAATCACAAAACTAAGGGTATGGAATCCCTCTCAAAGTTTAAGGGAAACCCAAGATGGGTCAAACCATATATGAATAGAAACCCTTGTCATTGTCAAGTTGGCCAGGGCAAGGCATTCTCTGGAGGGGGTGGTGAGTAAGCCTTTCTTCGTGCCTAAGTCAGAAAGGGACAGGTTGAAGCCTCAAAAGCGTAAGCCTCCGACCCACATCGGAAACGGTCATGATGGAGCATCTAATTAGAACGGCCTGCCTCTGCTAGTAGAAGAGTATGCCCTGCCTCTGCTATGAACTAAGCACGTCATAACTCTGCTCACAGAAGAGAACATCGTACCTCTTCTTATATTCCGCATTACCTACAGGAGTGAACACAAACCCCTATCATCACCTACGATGGTCAGGATAGGGCATCCCTTGGAGGGGGTGGAGTGTAAACCTCTATCACCACCTACAATGGTCGGGGTAGAACATCAAAAGAGTAAGACTTAATTCTGCATCTACGATGGCCCGATTTAAGCATATAGGACCTTATCATTGCCTACAACGGTCAGGATAAGGCGCCTTCTGGAGGGAGGTCAGGTAAGTCCTTGGGCCCTGCATGTGGATAAGCAAGACAAACACACCGGACGCGCAGGCCTAGAGAGTGGCCAACAAAGCATGTACATCCTTTGCTTTGACAACAAAAGCCCAAAGAGTGGCTCAAGAAACACATACATCCTCTGCTTCATTAATCAAATCCGAAAGGGGGAATGAAACTCATTACCAGAAGTGGATTTCTGGTCTTTAATTCTTAATACCTGAATAGAGGTTGATTCAGGACTTCTATTATCACTTGAAGTGGATTTCTGGTCTTCAATCTTAAGTACCTAAATAGGGGTTGGTTCAGGACTTCTATTAATACCATGAGTGGATTTCTAGTCTTTAATTTTTAATACCCGAGTAAGGGTTGATTCGGGACTTCTATTAATAATAGAAGTGGATTTTTGGTTTTCAATCTTTAATACCCGAATAGGGGTTGATTCGGGGTTTCTAGTAAAACCAAAAGTGGATTTTTGGTCTTCAATCTTTAATACTCGAATAAGGGTTGGTTCGGGACTTCATTTAATACCAGAGGCGGATTTTTGGTCTTCAATCTTTAATGCCCAAATAAGGGTTAATGATCAATACCAGAAAAAGGTTCCTAATCTTCAATTTTTAAAGCCTGAACAATGGACATGCCGAGACTTTCCTTCCTTTCTGAAACGCAAAGTCATGACCTTATATTATGGACACCCGAAAAGGGATCCTTTAGACTGCCATTCTATACCCAATAGCCTGCTACAAAGATAGCATTATAAGCATTTCAGTGCGGAATTCAATATTGATGATAATGTCCTTTACAGTTAACAAGCAAGAAGTTCCCAAAACTCTCTTATTTCTCTTCCAACAGAAAATAAAATCATAGATAAATATTGAGCAGTAGAAACAAATCTAATATATTGTTAGGGCTCGATCCTGAGCAATACCTTTTTCGGAACATATTCAAGTAACTATAAAAACTAACATGAAATATTAGTTGTTCAGGTTCATGCAGGAGAAACACGAGGAGTTCCAGAAAGGAAGTTTGACTTGAAAAGTTGAAAACACCCCTTCACTGGGGGCAAATGTTACTACCAAAATTAGCACTGAGACAGGCTGACAGTAAAGGGATATTGGACCGTCACAATCATAGAAGAATAATCTGTTAGCAAGAATTAGGCACAAGGTAAAACCGGGAGCATATGGGAACAACCTGAAAGCCAGGCAATCGAAGCCATCATTAAAGAAAAGAGCTCGAAACCAATGCAAAGAAAACTCACGGCAGGGTAGTTCTGGTATGAAGGGTAGGTAATGTAAGGTCATCCAAAACCAGAAGGCAATGTAGAAAAAGACTAGAGACAGACCTAGACTTAGAAGGACGGAAGGGATATCGCTATTAACTTTCTTAATACCGATACATCAAGGAATAAGAGCACCAAAAGTACAGAGTTTAAACATAAGGGGGTCATCCAGGAACCAGATACTGAGACCCCCATCAGATGGTCACCGAGAGGCCACTTTAGTAAGCAACTAAAAAAGCACCAAAATCAAACCTTTGGAAATCCGAGATACACTTCAGGAACGTACCGAAAGGCAAGCTGAAACTTCGAAGAGGGACAATCTATCCACACTAATTTGCTTAGTATCGATACCAACAACGGTAACCATCTACTCGAATCATGAAGGCAAGTTCCATGAGGAATTAAAAACAAGACCAGAAGCTCGTAACCGGAAGCCCATGTCCGGAAGCCGAAACCTTGTGAAAGCTATGCACACCGCAAGGCTCAGCATCAATACAAAAAAGATAAACATGACATCATAAAGAATTTCCAAATATCGGGACCATCCTCCCGAGAGACGAAACTGGCACCATAAAAGCCGAAAGCAAAGCCTAAAGGGTGACTGAGAGCCAAAGCAATCGAGACAAAAGGGAAAAGCAGCCGACACGGGCTTCTACTAGCCCAATAATAAAAGGGACCCTGATTAATCCATGAATAAGACCCCGGTTTCATTTTTGGGAGCTGAATTTTCATTCCTCGATCTTGTTCTCTTTCTCTCAAGAGAAAACCCTAGTTTCCAAATTAAATTGGGGTTTTCTTCAACTCTTGTAATATATCCTCAATTAATAAAAAGGAGAAATCCGAGAATTTAGCATTTCTCGATTTGATAATCATATTGTGTTTATGATGATAAGAGAGGGAGTTACTGCTAACCTTTCTTATGATAGAGTTAATCTCGTCTCATTCGAAGGAGGGAAGGCTGAGGGTAAAACCAAGGCTTCTCCCCTTTCGGATGGTCCTTATGTGACTTAGCTTTTTCATAGTAAGCCTAATGCAACCCAACAAGGGAAGGGAGGTCACTGAGAACTTGTGGCTTGATATCTAATGCAACCAAGGCCTCCCCAGGCCGGTTCGATGCGGAAGTATCATATAAGTCAATAAGTACTATAGCATGTAAACAACCCTAGCGTTGTGAGGCATTAGCCTATTTCCTCTTAGCACAATGTGTATCATTTTATCCAAGATCTAAAGGCGGTTGTGGCATAAGGTTTTCTGTCTTATTCAACTTGTAAAGCCTTTCTCCTAAGGTTGTCGTTGACTTTGTGGTTCTTAAGCGTGATGCTCACCCTTTGAGGGAAGAGTAACTAACCTTCTAATTCAAGGTCTTGATGCCTAGGAAATGGTAGAACTTGTTAAGAACACCGATTCATAATCATATTCCAGTATCTTTTAGATCGCTCATGCATCAAACTACTAAACATATGCATTGCTCATCCTAGTTTGGGTGTTAATGAAAAATATCATTAAAATTTATATTATGAGACCCTCATTTGAAAATGAAAATTTAATATCGTAAAGATTTCAAAATTTTCTCTTGGAAAGGACTAAGGAAATTTCTATTCAGCTTAGGGTATTTGATTTCGTAAATCGTTCGTATTGTTTGTTAACTACATAAGATAAAAATCCATTTATTTATTTTGGGTTTCTATTTGAGTTTTCTTTTCAAGAATTCTTTCTTGAGTGGTTGCGGCCTTTTGTTGAGACTACTGTAAATCTACTGAAACCCTTTGGAGTTTGACGGTCTATGATTCAGCCATGATTAGGAAAAGTATTTTTCAGATTCACGTCAAATCTTAAAAGATGACACAGGACGTTTAATATTTTAATTCGACCCCTATAGAGTTAAGGTTCAACCTTTGTCCAAAGTACATTTAATTGTTGACCATTTAGCGTTATACCTAGAGCGGCCAACTAGTTGATGAGTTTTGGTATAGCCTAAACCTAGGACTCTACCGTAAAAGTTGCGTCCGTATTTCCCTCAATAAACTTCTTTCATCCTTCCATACTCATCAAGCCGAACCATATTTTTCTTCTCTTTCTTTATTGTCTCCTCCGTCTCCGTGCTAGTTTGCACATTAGATATCGCGCCATTAATACTCCAAGGTCTAAACCCAAATTTTTCTATTAGATCATTTCTTATCCCATGAAACTCAATTGCACTACTGATCTTTCTCATGCCTATTAAGTTTCATTCTTAGGAAGAGAGACCATTTGGTTGGATTGGACTAATCATAAGGTTACATTGCTTTAGGACTAAGAGAATTAATCGTAGAACTTGGACTTGCACCGGTCCTTTGCTTCAAAGTTTTTGTATAGGGTCATTGTTTGTGCTGCATCTGCCTTTGTCATATTTTGTTGGAGTAAATTTTTGATGAAGCCAATCGTCGTTTTGGTTGTGAAGATTGAGATATCTTTGGATGGTTTTCTAAAGAGAATCTCAATGTGATTTTTATAGGCATCCATGTTTTACATGGATTTGAATGGTCTTTGGTTTGACCGACTTTGGAGATTTTGCAGTAGATCTCGTTTTCTTTAATGTCGGGTTTTGAGTGTGGAAATCTATGTTTGGACCATCAATATAGATGTGTGATTCAATGTACGAGATTGGGCATTTTGCTACCATGATACGACTAGTCAAGGGTCATGGAAATGGTTTGAGCTCCAACCGTGGAGCAAGATGTCTCTGTTTTGTTCTTTTTCTCTTCCAGCAATTTTCTCTTGGCTTTGTGGTAGTTTGTGCTTGTAATTGTTTGTAATGTTGTTCCTATAAATCGAACGACAATATAATGGGATTTCATGTATGTTTGTATTTATGCTTCATTGTATTTGAATTAGATATGAAACATCATTTTCTTATCTAACTAACAATTATCTTGAGCGGGAAAGTATAGAAATTTGTAATAGATAAATTTTAGCGAAGGACGGGTTTTTGCGTTGTTTCATTACGGTTATAATTACTATATTTGTCGCCTGTTCCTTTTGAGCTAAAATTTATTTTTGGGTTTGCTAGTATAGTTTCTGTTTTCGTTCTTTTGCAAGATCGACTTCCTTGAAGCCAACATGTGACTTGAATCGTTTAAGTTTCCGCAAAATATATTTTATAACCTTTTTGCAAATACTTTTTTAAAAAAAGATCTTTCCTTTTTAAAATCTCATATTTTAATCCGATTAATGTTAAAATGTGGATTTTGGTATAGTAGTTTATGTATATTTAAACATCTAGTTTGCATCAAAACACATGGCATAAATATAGTAAAGAACACGTTGCCAAAATTTTATTTTTTGCGAAAATCCAATATATGGGAAATAAAGCAGTTTAAAACGAAATTTAAATTTTTTCATAAGAACTTTAAAGAGGAAATTTATTTAGATGAGAGAATTTCTATTTTTGGTCACATAAAAGGCATAATGAAGATTTTTGGATGATTTGTTTGCACATTTTAGCGGTGCATTGGGAACGACGATGTGTTAAAAATGTTAATGATAAAAAGGGAAAAATTGTTTTAGCCGTGGAAATATTGTTTTCATACCCTTTCGTAGATGTGAATGAGTTATTAATTACCTCAATTTACGTTTTAGAGCTTGTGTCAAGCCTCCTTTATAGTCAGTAGATGGAAATTTTTTGGAGAATTTTGGGGTTATTGATGTAAAATTTCCAATGTAGGATGGGAATTGTAACATTTGTAAGCGGAAAGAACGTGGTATTTCTCCACTTTGATTTCCTTTTTTTCGATTTAGGAGTAATTAATAGGAAGCAGTTAGATACATTGACGTGTTGGATGGTAGGATTTGGATTAAAAATGGTTGCCTCATAATTCTACTCGTGGTTTTGTGAGGGTTATGGATGAAAAGGGTTTTCAAAAATTTGCATTCATATAGAACTGCCCATATATTTAAGATGGTTGCATCATGTTTTCAAAAGTATTTTCAAAATAAAGTGCATACATATAGAAGTGTCCGATTTAGAATCACTATGCATACATATTTTTTTGTTCCAATGCGTTATGTACACTGTGCACATGTGCACTTGGTTGCAAAATGGATGTACACAAATTGGTTGTGTAGGATGTAATAAATAGGTGTCAAGATTTCGGGACGAAATCCCTTTAAGGAGGGGAGAATGTAACAACCCAAAATTTTGACAATAAATAAATTAGTTACTTAATTAGATTTTCAAAATAAGATTTTTTACAAATGATCAAAAATCTAATACAAGATTTCCCTGATCTAGAATTTGACCATGAAACTTGCAACATTACGTTAGTTACAGAATTATGCTCATTTTTCATGTTTGGAACTTCGCGAACAGAGTCTGTATGAAAAAGTTATGGATGAAATATGAAAATGAACAGAAAATAAATCAAGAGAGTTTTTAAATCAATATACGTCATTTATAATCCAGCCTCGCTAGGCAAATCGACCCCCATTCTCTTACACACAATTCTGAAAGCAGTAGCGAAGCTCTGCCTTTTCTCTATTCTTACAAATCTCTTCTAAATCAAATCTAAACCTATACAAAATTAAATAAACATTGTTTTGAGAAGACTGAAATCAGGTTCTCATCCAAAAGAGATAGTGCTACGAATAGGCGTTCTTCCATTAAGATTTCCTCCCTTTTCTCATTTCTAGTGGATCTACAAATCTAAATGAATCCCTTTTTTGAAATAATTGCAGATCTATAATATTTGGGAGTTGTAGGCCTAAAAGTTTTGTTCAGATTCATATCTTTATATCTTTATATCTTTCAAGTGAGTGGGAAATTATATACATCATTTATAATAACTTATTTAATTCATTTTGTTTACACCAAAATTTTCACTAGCCGAATATAAAGATGCAAAGACTCTAAAGCTGAAATAGCAAAGGGTTTCGGTCAGCGAAACCTGAATTACACAGGACAGAGCCTGGACGAAAACCAGGTAGCTACCGAAGAAGGGCCTGAGAGCCCCAAGTCTGATACCCAAGAACAAGGGTGTCATTCCAACACAGACTACAAAAGAATAGAGAAAGAAACAACAGTAAGTCAAAGTGAAGGATTGATGTCTTTACAAAAGGAAAACACCAGCAAGGAAATACCAATACCAAAGGGAATAGAGAGAAGCAACTCCAAAAGCATTACACATGATACTAGAAGCTAGTAATAAGGGGTTACCAAAGGTGTATGATCTGAAACCCAAATAGGGGGAGGTAAGAGGCTATTGATTCCAAAATCAAGGAGTAGTTTCTACATCATTGGATGGTATTTCGAAAGCATACCTTTAATAGCTAAAGAAAGTGGCAAGAAACAGGGCAAAAAAAGCTATCGGTACCGGTAGTCTCGGTACCGATATTAGTGGACAAGACCGTCACCTTACAGAATAAGCATTGAAAGAAGAATAGGGTTGCGGAAGCTAATGGTGACTGGAGACAAAGACATATGCAAAAAGAGATAAAGGCAGCTGAAACTGACACCCTTTGTCGATACCAAAACCAAAAGGTATAGATGCAGACCAAGACCAGTGGTCCCGAAATCGAGAGCCACCAAGTCAAGCTCTCGGATCTGAAACCAAGCTATCGAGGGGCTTGAAAGCAAACCACTCCTGAGGGCTTGAGTTTGACATTCCGAAGGAAAAAAGACATCAATGAAGACATTCGGTAAGAAGAAAGGCGGTTGAGCCTTTTCTGCCAGAACTAAAAGTCATAAGAGCGGTCGAAACCTTGTTTCTACATCCGAAAGAGGCTTCTGTTGGGTTCACAATAGAAGGGGTACTAATTAGCCTATAAATAAGACCCCAAGGGCCTCAATTTGGAGGACTTTTCCTCATTCCACAATCCTCCTTCCATTTCTTAGAGAGCTAACCCTAATTTGTAAATCGATTTGGGGATTTCTCATGTAACCCCCTCTATGAATAAAATCATCAAATCCCTTAAAGTGGATGTAGGTTTAATCCAAACCGAACCACTATAAATTGTGTGTTCCTAATATTTCCGCATATTATGTTGTTCTTTACTATGTTTCTGAATGTGTTCTACTATGCTACCGAATTACCAAGATACCCCTCAGCAAGTCATTTAGCTTAATAGCTACCTTATGCTTCCTCCTCAACAAAGGCTCCATACGCAAGCCTTATCCTGGGACCTAGGTCTCTAAAATACCCTTCCGCGAGCTTTTTAGTTCCCTAATTTTCAACGAGTTTATGATCCCTTATCCCAAGATAACTATTGGTCCTTAAATCTCGTAAGCGTGATACTCACCCCTTAAGGAAAGAGTAACTAGTCTTCAGACTTGAGACCTTGATATCTAGGAAACGGTGAACTAACTCAATCTTGTAGGAACTGAATAATCCAATTTTCCCTTAGGTCCATTTCCTTAGACCTATCTCTGATGTTGTCGAAAAATATTGTTAACATTTTGGTGCTAGAAGGAGGGCTCGAACCTTCTTCTCCATTCCTGCCTCTAACCTTTCAGATGGTTTACCACAGTTCTAACTGTGTTGTTCCATCCTGGGTTGGGCTAAGGTTTGAAGAAGCAAGATTATACGAAAAGAATCTCAAAGAGGAGCTTCTAAATACCAAGTTACTACTTTAAACATCATTAATCTAAGATATTTGAAGAATAGGATAACCTTGAACCTTCATCCTTATTGTGAACCCTCCGTACTTATCTTAAACCTTCCAGCCTTATTTCTCATTCCATCATAACAAGGTACACGGAAAATCAATTAAAGGTTGATTCAATTAGGTAAAAGTGGTAAAGAAGGATTCAATTCGTCATACATTCCAAAAAACAAAATCAACTCTGCAAAACTAGAAAACGGAGGATCTTCAACCTTAACGAAAAGAAAAAGTAATGAATTGGAAATTCTACACTTGTTTATGTAGATTGATGCAACTAGAGAATCCATTGATGAAGACTTAGTCCAAAGGTCCCTTGAACTGGAACCGTATGAAGCAGAATCAAAAATAATGGCACCTCAAGAGCTTTATAGCCAAGTTAAGCCTTCGTCTAGTCTATAAGATAGTCCACTTTCGCAAAGAAACAATCAAGCATTAAGAGAAGTGGTCAGTTCAGAAGAAATCAAAAGCCTAAAGTGGCTAGAAGACAGGAAGTTACAGAATCTTTTTCTCCAAAGGGATAATGGTGGCCGAAATTTCACTTGGTATAGAAGTACCACAGCTCACATATGATGGGACTACAGACACTGAAGAACATCTCTGGAGCGACCTGGGAAATTCGACACTCAAATTAAGACATTAATACATTCAGTGCCCAAACTCAAGCATTAAAAACCCAGCAAGCTAATAGAAAGAAGTTAGAGGATGAGAAGAGAAAGAAAGAAATATTAAAATAGAAGAATAAGAAGATCAGAGTCTCACAGCAGAATGAACAAAATATAATATATCAAAATACTTTATGTAAAAACTATATATATATATATATATATGATTACAATATCAGAGTTTACATTCAGATCAATACAACACACATTGGAAATAACGAGTACCAGTAAATATTTGGAATACGTCTCGACTTCAACTCCATCTCTGGAACTCCAAGCGAAAACCTTACCTGGAAATATACTCGGTCTGACCCGAGCACATTTGAAGCAAAGCAAAATTCACCTGGATCAGTCTGGAATACTTTCAGTGATAAATTCATATAGCAAACAAGTTGCTTAACTTTAGAAAAACCTTTTGAAAGGAAGGATAATAGTAAGACCAGCCCATAAATAAACACGGACGGTTTTTACCTTACTTTAACCTGAAACATTTTTGATATATCAAAATATAGTGATATTATAATAGTGTCTATCAAATCACAAATAAATAACCCTCTAGAAGAACTGTAACGAACACGAATTTTCAACCCTGAATATCAACATAAAACCCATGTCAATTATTCAGGCACCGAACATTCCCAATCATTAATATAAAGAAGTTAGAGGGTGAGAATAGATAAGATAGAAAATCAGAAATAGAAGAATAATAATATAACAATAGAATCAGAGTAACACGAATCTCACAGCGGAACGAATAAAATATAGTATACAACATAACTTTGAAATACAAATCTATAATTGGTATATACATACCATTATTAGAGTACAACACTTACATTATAGCGGAGATAAACAATAGCTATAAAATGTTGTTGAAGCCTCCTGCTCCGAGCTCTATTTAGTGTATCTGTAAATCCCGACTACTTGACTGCCCGTATAAATAATGGCATCCAATAGTTTAGAGTAAAACAAAATAACTCTGGGTCAGTCATGGGACTAGTGTGAGTAAATAATTTAAAACAGTTTGAGAAAATAAACGATATCTCATATGACCACGCTGTATAACACGGAACGGATTTTTCCCTTATGAGAATCCAAAACACTTGATTTAACATTCAAAATCCTTTTGAAAGAAATGATAATCTTTATATCAAAACTCTTTTGATATTATAGTAGTGTCTATCAACCACAACTAAATAATCGTCTAGCAGATCACTTTCACCGCACATTCCATATACATAATAAATAATTATAATCCACGGGCGCTTATTGAGTAATGGATTATAACTGGCAAGGTATGGCACCATCTTCCGACAGTGTATCTCTAGAGAGGAATACAACGGTTCAACAAGAAAATCTTGTTACCTAGGCTAAACATGACCAGTCACTCATTTCGCTTGAGTGTACCGAATGTATTTTCACTAACGGTTGGGATCAACAACCGTTTCCCGAAAGGGACAACATCGAAATAGGTCAAAGAAGTCAATGAAATTTCTCTAGATCAGGTGACAATACACCCTAATTGGCAGCTAATCACTTAGCCATGCGACCTACCCGATTTATACCATTTCTTGGTTGTGAGGCTTGAAGCCACGTTTATCTCTGACAGATCACATGTTTATTCACTTTGAATATCACATCGCCATACCCTCCAAATCACAAATTGATTTCTCCAAAAATACCTGTAACACCCCACGCCCGCTATGGTCACTCTCTAAGGGAATGCCATAACATCGGTGGAGTATTTTAGTGAATATAGAACAGAAAATTTACAACAAGACAGATATAAATAGTACTTGAAATTTAAAACATCATCTCATAACAGCGGAAATAAACATGTCTGGTTACATCATAAAACCACAATAAAAGTCAAGTACAATATCCATCAAAATAAAGAAGTACATAATCTCACTCTCTCCTACAATAGCCAGGACAAAAGAAAAGATAGTCGGGTAACTGGAGCTTTACATCTATCCAAGCTCCTAAAGACTGGAACAGCAATCCGATCAAGCTCCACTACTGCTAGGATCCACCGTAGGACCTGAGGGTTGGGAAAAAGATAAAAACAACGGGGTCAGACATAAGTCTGAGCGAGTCCTATAACTTTAACAATACAATCATTAAAGTAACCAGAGAAGACATAAACTTGACCCACGGTAATGTCTGGGGATGAATGGCTACACTAAGCAGCTTGGTATACTTAGGATAAACTAAGATAACTGTAAAGACGCATTTACCCACCCAAGGATAATTACTACACTGCACCACACCAGTCATTCCTTCTTAAAGGTTGATCCCTCCCAAGGACTTAGAAAATTTATCCAATAGTTTCGTGTACTCCTAGCCCACTACATAGGTGCCGTCTGCCCCTATCTCTACTAGGTGTACTTAGAAATTTTACCCAGTAGTTTCGTGTACCCCTACATAGGTGCCGTCTGCCCCTATCTTTATTAGGTGTACCCACTACTCCCCAGCGATCAGCTCCATACCGTAGATACCCGTGCCGGCCCCACAGTGGGGTGTATCACTCCCCAAAGTGGCAACCCGATACAACAAGCGGTGCACGGCTTATATCTACACGATGCAACAACGTCTAACCTACCAGCCCGGGTCCACACACGCATATGAAACCCGTTGGACTTGCGTTTCCACCGCTACCCCGTTTTGGCCTCTTATAGTCAAGCCCAGTACGCGTGTCCCGTCCTCGACATGGGTCGAGCCCAATAAGATACATATGGGTTACTGGTTGAAATGGGCCCCCACAAGCTACCCACCTAAGCTTGTCACTTATCTAGTGTACCCCACTTAACCCTTTAATCATGTTTAATTACATGTTTCACTTGGTTAAGTATTCTAATCGTATTTTCTGTTGCCACCCAAGGCAACCCACTAGATTCCACATGCCACCCAAGGCAACCACTAAATTTCCTCATGCCACCCAAGGCACCCACTTAACCCCTCATGTCCCACTACATGCTAATATGGTTAAGTGTTTCTTAATTAATTAAGACCGTGATCTCCCATAAAGACCTCCCACATTAGACTGGCTGTTATGACCGCCTGGTTAAGCCGGTAGGGTCCGGGCAGTCTTACGTCATAACAGAGTCTAACCTCGTGTCTTTACTTTAATCACGTATTTAATTTATGGCTAAGACCTCTCACATTGGGCTGACATTTGTAGCAACTGGTTAAGCCGGTAGGGTCCGAGCAGTTTTACACTACAAATGAGTCCAACCTCGTGTCTTAGTCGATTAATTACACCTAATTAATCACCCCCATATTAATTATCCCTAATTAATATCAAGTTTTTCATAATATGGGTAGACCTAACTCAATAGGTAAATTC